>PVHT021183726.1:591033-715577 GCA_004024745.2 Catagonus wagneri
GGGGTCTAATCGGAGCTGTGGCCACTGGCCTGCGCCGCAGCCACAGCAACGCAGGATCCGAGCCGCGTCTGCAACCTACACCACAGCTCACGGCAACGCCGGATCGTTAACCCACTGAGCAAGGGCAGGGATCGAACCCGCAACCTCATGGTTCCTAGTCGGATTCGTTAACCACTGCGCCATGACGGGAACTCCTAAAATTTTTTAAATTATTAAATATTTCAAACATATAGGAAGGTAGAGATTAACAGGCACTCATGTGTAAGCCATTTAAATTTAATAAATATTAACATTATGCTACATTTATTTTAGATATATTTGAAACTACAGTTGCTATGTATGATTAATTATCATTTCTGGAAGAAAAACAAAAGCAGGGAAAATGAACATCAATGTGTATATGTTCTTGTTCGAATATGCATAAATGGTCTCCAGAAGATTACCCAAGAAACTGGAAATAATTCCAATAACAGGTTTCTTACAGGGAAGTGAACTAGACAGCTTAGAGTTACGGGCAGGAGGAATAGTCTTCATTGTATATACACTTTTGTGCCTTTTGAATTTTAAATCATTTGAGTCTGTTACCCATATAGAGTTTTAAAAATAAAATTATGAAAATGGTTAGGTATATTGGGCTATACATACGGAAGACAAATCTAACTTGATGTATTCCTTAATTTTCACCCATTACTGTTAAGTTCCAAATGTATTAAAGGACTAAACGAGAGAATGAAAATTTTAAAACCTTTAAAATGTGTTTATAACATTAAAGAGTTGTGAAAGCACAAAAGCATTATGTCAAAGGGGAAAAAAAGACTGATTAAAACCTGACATAAAACACTATAAAGGGAATCAGTAACAATGCCAGAGAAAAGACTATTATAACAATTATCAAAGATTTAGTATCCAGATTATAAAAAGAACTACTGTGAATCAACAAGAAAAAATAAAACACCCCAGCTGAATAATGTGCAAAAACCACAAATAGGCAGTTCACAGAAAAGTAACGAGTGGAAAAAAAAAACAAAAAACCAACAACAAGAAAAACAAATTGAAAACAAGTCACTATTTCACACCCATAATGCTGGCAAAGGTCTAAAGATATGACAGTTCCAAATGTGGATTAGAATGTGGGGAAATGTACATTGTGATATCACACTTTTGGTTGGAAGTACAAGCTGTTCCACTATGGAGATCAATTTGTTGATAACATTAAAGTTTAATAAGTATACTTTCACAAAATTCTTTATTTAAAAATTAGAAAAAAAAATTTTATGGCTCCGCCCATGGCAAATGGAAATCCCCAGGCCATGATTGAATCTGAGCCACAAGTGCAGCAACACTGGATCCTTTAACCCATTGTTTTGGGGTGGGGATTGAACTTGTGCCTCCCCACTGACCTGAGCCGCTGCAGTTGGATTCTTAACCCACTGCACCACAGTGGGTACTCCAAGAAATTCTTATATATCTGCACAGGAGAGACACAAAAATGTTTTGGTTTTTTGGCTGCACCTGCGCCATGCATAAGTTCCCAGGCTGGGGATTGAACCCACACCACAACAGTGACATTGCCAGATAGTTAGCCCGCTAAGCAACCAGGGAATGCCACAAAAATGTTTTTTGCAGCATTGTTTATATTAACATGCTTTTGGAAATAACTAAAATATGGCTGTCAGGGTTAAGTTGTGGCAAATTCATAACAGGAATACTAGGTACCATTTAAATCATTTTCTTGACAGAATGGCAATGACTAAGATCATGGATTCCAGACCCAGGTGTCTGGGTTTTGGTCCTGGCTTCACTACTTAGTTTTCTATATCTTGCTTTTTCACATAGCAATACATCTGGGGGATCATTCCACAGTAGTACATAAATAGTCTCCTTATTTTTTAATGGTTAAATACTATTCCACTGCACAGTTGTTAACCATTCCTTTATTGGTACAACTTAGATGGTTTCTACTCTTGTTTCATACAAGGTTGAAATAAAAACATTTTCTGGCACATTTATAGTACAAATTACTAGAAGTTAGAATTGAATCTGGAATTTTGATGGGATACTCCCTCCGCTGTTACATGAGAATGTCCATTTTCCCTACTCTCTCAACCACACCCTTGTGCTGTAATACTTTTAGAACTTTATTTTTAATTTTATTAAGTTAACATTCATCTATTTTTAAGTTACACAGTTCTTTGGGCTTAGTACCAGAACAGCAGTTCCCACATCTTATCTCTCCTCTTACCCATTTTGTACTTCTTAGAACCAAACATTCTTAACCTAAGCTGATTTGCTTAACTTTTATGTTATCACTTCTAAATAACATGCTTATATTGACAGTTTCTGTTTTTCAGTCTGCCGGTATTTGACTGGATGTCATGAAAGATCCTGAGCCACCTAGTCAAGTCACTCCTGAATTCCTGACCCACAGAAACAGTGACAGATAACAAGCCACTAAGTTTTGGAGTGATTTCTTACTGCAGTATTGCACAACTAATTCAACATCTGACTTTCTAAAAACAGACTTTCAAGCAATCCTCTTGGTTTTACTGCCACCCTCAACTTCACTTCCAGAGATAACTGGTACTGCCAATTCTTGAACTTCTTGGGGAATTCTGAAGTGTAAACCAGTTGCTTTTTGTCTTTCTCAATTTCTAGCTTGGGGTTCAGATTTTTAGGTCTATTAGATCACTATTCATCCATAAGCTTCACAGATTCCAAAGCTTTTTGCTGTTATCTTGTCTCCTTGTCCTAGCTGGACAAAAAGTTAAACTCTCCCTCCCCCTTTTTTTTAATGGCTGCACTTGCAGCATATGTAAGTTCCTGGCCTAGGGGTTGAATTGGAGCTGCAGCTCCTGGCCTACACCACAGCCACAGCAAGGCCAGATCTGAACTGCGATCTACACTGCAGCTTGCGGCGATGCTGGATCCTTAACCCACTGAGCGAGGTCAGGGATCGAACGTGCAAACTCATGGATATTAGTTGGGTTTTCTACCCACTAAAGCCACAATAGGAATTCCCCAAAAAGTTAAAAACTTTTTACTGCAGTTTTAGTGGGGGCAACAGAAGTAAGTAAGTATGTTTAATTGGTCTCCGATTCAACCACTATCCTGGGAACTTCCATATTCCAAGGTGTAGCCCTAAAAAGAAAAAAAAAACCTAAAAAGAGAACAATTGTTTATATCTAATATTTAACAAAATACTTTGCATCAAAATTATCTTACTTGTAACAAAAGCAGCTGGAGAAGATGATCATAGCAATTATGCAGACAGCCATGGAAATGAGCAAAGCCAGCCATCGAATGCTGCCATCAAAAAATGGACCTGACAACAGAAGTAAACAATGAAGTAACATATCTTTCTATCACATCTTAAAAGGAAAAAAATTGTGTTAAATTCTAGAAAGTTTGACTTATTCTTAAAACCAGAGAAAATATTTTACCGAGAATTAAGATGGTACTTTTCTCAGCTAACCTACCTATAACAACAGGGGGCAGTGTAGGTTGTAAATACTGGTTACATAAGTTGGTCCGACAACATTCTATTGTCCTGCGTAGCTGGGCTTTCGGTGAATCCTAGGAGAGTAATGATAAAATTAGAAATGATGCAATATAGTAAATTGATAATTTAAAAATATTCATAAAATGCAATTTATAATTCAGTGGGTAAAAAGAACCTGCACATTTTACATGTGAAAAAAGATTATTGAAAAATTTGAATACGTGGTGAAGTAGTGTTGTGAAGACTCTAAAATTTTTTTCTTTCTTTTTTGTCTGCACCCACAGCACGTTGAAGTTTCCAGGACAGGTATCAACCCCACGCCACAGCAGCAACCCAAGTGCTGCTGTGACAACACCAGACCCTTAACTTGCTGCGCCATAAGAGAACTCCTAAAATGTTTCTTTTTTTTTTTTAAGAAGAATGTATGTATGTGGATGATATGTTATAGCATTATACTATCAACTTAATTACAGATAAACAAAAGTTTACAAGTATTTTTCACCAAAATTTTGGCATATCTTAAGGTATTACAAGCATGTGCTTTTAGTAAAAAAGGAATTAAAGTCATGAGATCTTTTCCTAAAAAATATAGGTAATATATTACTAGCATTAAAATAGTAATAGTAGGATAAATATGATCTCACAGTAGAACTGAGACTTAGATGAGACTTAAGATCAGACTGAACAAAAAGCAGAGGGTATCCTAGGCAAAAGACATGACAAGTTAGAAAATGTAGTCAAGGAGGCAGAAGATACTGCTGATTCTGCATATAACAACTATGCTGAAACTAATGAAGCAAGTCAAAGCTCACTTGGTGAGGATATGGGCAAAATACAGAAAAAATGTTCCTGAGGGTTTTTTAGAGACCACCAACCAGATGTGTATCCCTAAAAGATCAGAAAATGAACACATGGAAAGATGGTAGTCATAGGAACAGATTTCAGTAATTAAATGTGAAGTTTTATTTGATTAGAAGTATAATATTTGAGTTCTCAACTTTTGAATGTTGACATTTCAGCACTGCCTGGGATAAATGCCATTCTAGACCAAAATAGTAACAGAAAGGAATTGTTTGTCATTATAAAAGTAGCAAGAATATAAGTAGAAATTGACTGTGTTATTCCTAAATATCAGATGGCCAGAAAGGAGAAACCTCATATTAACCAGATATTACTGTAAAAAGGTGAATATGAGATACTATAAGGGATGATAGATTATCTGGAAACCTACAAAAGCACAAGTTTTACATTTTTTTAACTGAAAGTGTTAGACAATTGTTACTTTTGGGGGGGCGGAGGTGGTACGCCCATGGCATATGGACGTTCCTGGGCAGAGACTGAACCCACGCCACAGCAGTAACCGAAGCTGCCACAGTGACAACACCAGATCCTTAACCTGCCATCCACAAGAACTCCAACAGTTTTTACTTTTAAGTGATCATAAAAAAGAAGAGAAAAGACAGATATGTCAGGAGTTACACAGGAAACACTGAAAAAAATCCCAGATTTAGAGAAAACTCACATGAAGGATGGAATGAAGATTTTTTAATTAAAGATGAATAAAAGAAATGCAAAGCAACCAAGAATAGTTCCAGTAAGGCTAGAGTTCAAAACAAGCTTAGTGGTGCAGAACATAAAATGCAAAGAAAAATTGGGAAGGGGTTTTGGGCAGAGTAAGAAGAAAGGCCACCAAGGAATAGATGAAGTCTGCAGAGATCCTACCATGTTTCTGTGTTCTGCCTGAGTTCATATCTTCTAAACTAGGTGAGCTATACCACAGGAAGATGAGAGCACTTAGGAGAGGGCTAAAAGACAGGTATAAGCCAAAGATTTTAGAAACGAGGAGGGATGAACACAACATAGCTAAATGTAGTATTTTATTTTTTTATTATAGTTGATTTTAAAATTGTCAATTTCTGCAGTACAGTGAAGTGACTCATTCATAAATGTTATATATATATATATATATATATATATATATATATATATTTTTTTTTTTTTAATCTTTTTGCCTTATCTAGGGCCGCACCCGCGGCACATGGAGATACCCAGGCTAGGGGTCTAACAGGAGCTGTAGCCGCCGGCCTACACCACAGCCACAGCAATGCGGGATCCGAGCCACGTCTGCAACCTACACCACAGCTCATGGCAACGCCGGATCCTTAACCCACTGAGCAAGGCCAGGGATCAAACCCGCAACCTCATGGTTCCTAGTTGGGTTCGTTAACCACTGAGCCATGAGGGGAACTCCTAAATGTTATATTATTTTTAAAAGGGAAAGAAAGACTACCAATAACAGATTAAGGGCAGCACAGGGCTTTGGAAACAGCAAGGGCTTTGGAATCAAATAGCTTAAATCCTCCCTTTGTCATCTATTAACTTTGTGACCTTGAGCAATGAACTTACTTCTCTTTGGGCTTTAGTTTCTTCTGCTGTAAAATGGAGGATAAAGAATACCTGCCTTACAGGGTAACTGGGAGAAAATGAGGTAAAATTTACCAAGCACCAAGCATATTAAATGCAAATAGTAAATGTTCAATAAATTGATTCTTCCTTTAGTGAAAGTGACACAGATATCAGTAGAGATCCTAGAATAAACTTGTAATCTCCTGGTAGACTCAATGTGGCTTCACCAAGAATAAGCAACATATGACACACTGAATACTTAGGTTAAGTATGTATCTGGGGAGGCAAAAGTTAGGTGTGTCTAGATAATGAAGTTGGGTAACAAAATCTTTCTCGTTCCTGCACTCCGCCACTCCACACTCCACCCAAGTCCATCTGTATTTCTGGATTTACATGGGCAATAAAAATTGTTGTAGGGAAAAAATTCACTTGGCATTCATGAAATAGGAGATTTATTTAGTGAGACTGAATGGGGGAGTTTTGACATAGAGGGAGTGGTACATGAGGAAGGAACTGAAACCAAATGACAAGGAATGGCAGTATGGTTTCTAAGAAATAATTCAATTCACAGGGAGAAAGAGAATAAGCTAGGTTTGCCAGCAGAGACTGGAAGGTGGAAGGCAAAATCAAGGTCAGAGCGAAGCACGGTGATTAGCACTGTTTTGATCCAAACCTGGCAGTACGTGAAAGAGCTGGGAGGAAAAGGCTCAGGTAAAAGTACAATAACTACTCTGCTCAAGTTAAGTGCCAGGTAAATGAAGAATGATATGTAGCAAGATACACAGAGAGAAAAATGATGGTCAACATTTTTTGTCTGTGCGACCCCTAAAGGAATTCTGAAAAACAATGTATCCCCAGGGATCATTCATTTTTAGTCTGACACCTAAATTTTTTCATCATAAATAGCTGCAAAGAACTTAATAAAATTATGTAGGATAATTAATAATTAAATTATTATTACAAAGAATGTAATAATTATATTTCCTCACTTATTGCTATAATATTTTAAAATAAAACTGTTACATCATACTTACGGTATTCAGCAGACTCTAAATAATATAGCAATTTGCTACCTGTTATCACTATTTAAAAAAAAATGGACAAAAGCTTCTTTAACAACTGACAGTTTTATAGTGTTCATTTTTCTCCTTGAGCTCCTATTCCCTTTCCACAGCCTCTACAATACTTATGCCCTAACATAATATACCTTGATTTACAATTCTCCAAATCAAAAAAAAAAATACATATAGGAGTTCCTGCTGTGGTGCAGTGGGTTAGGAATCCACGTGCAGCAGCTTAGGTTGCTACAGAGGCTTGGATTCGATCCCCAGTCCGGCACAGTCAGTTAAAGGATCCAGCATTGCTGCAGTTGTGGTATAGGCTGCAGCTGTGGTTCAGATTCGATCCCTGTCTTGGGAACTTTCATATGCTTGCAGATATGGCCATAAAAAAATAAAAAAAAAATGTTTTATTTCCTGTGATAGTATGTCCTTAAATCTTAAAAATTATTCTGGTTTATCCTCACAATTATTAGTAGTATAAAATTAATCAAAACAATATATATTATAACCTTAATTAAAATACTAACACAAAAGAAAGTTTTATTGGAGAGGTATGAGATGGATGGGACTTTAAAAAAATGAATTCATAAATGCATGGAAAATTACTTATTGCTAGAATGGGAAAGTTTGGCATTAACTTTATTGCTACTTTTCTGTTTTCCTTTTTTAGGGTTACTACTAAGATATTTTGTTCACATAAACAAAAACATAATAACAGAAGGAACTGTTATATCACTCTCACAATTCTTTTTTTTTTTTTTTTCCGCTTTTTAGGGCTGTACCTGCAGCATATGGAAGTTCCCAGGCTACGGGTCAAATCGGAGCTGCTGCAGCTGCCAGCCTATGCCACAGCCACAGCCATGCCAGATCTGAGCTGATTCTGCAATCTAAACCACAGCTCATAGCAACACCAGATTGTTAATCCACTGAGCAAGGCCAAGGATGGAAACTGTATCCTCATGGATCCCAGTCAGGTTCATCACTACTAAGCCATAATGGGAACTCCTCATAATTCTTTTAAAGACCTTCTGATCATATATGTTAAAACTCCTATAAGCCTATTATGAAAAATTATTTTCAATGATTTAGCAATTTCATTGAAAGCAAAAAAGAGAAAACTACCATATACGCAAATATATTTGATAGCCCCATATTCCCCATACTGAAATTTAGATTTCAAATTACAGTACTGTTTGGAAACTTGAGAATTTATATCCCAGGCCACTAATGTGACAACTGTGAAAAGGCTGACTGAGAAAAGAAAGGAAGGAAAAGAGAAATTGCTTGAGAAGCTCTGGTCTCTGGCAAATCAATATTAAGCAACAGGACCTATGGAAGTTTAGGTTCTGTGAATCAATTCCCTTAAAACTATCCATGTGCCTGTGTGATCCTCATATAATGTAGTCTGTGTGCACCCAGGGATACCTGTAACCCAGTTGAAAGCCTGCTTAGTTACATCATCAATATGGTGAAAGCTAACACTTACTAAGTCCTTACTATATGCCAACTGTGCTGAACTCTTTGCATACATTCTATCTCCTTGGTCTTTATAAGAACTCCTTTGCTGAGGAAAAACAACTTAAGACAGTAAAGCTCCTTGCCCAAAGTTCCACAGCTAGTAAGAGGCAGGCAGCACGTGCATCTGAACACAGATTGTCAAGCTTATTGGTAAATTCATTTGGGGACATGCCTAGCTGAGGGGCCTGCAAGACACTGCTGAGCTCAGTGTTCTAACCATAGAGAGCTCTTTCATCAGTATTTGTAAGTGACTGAAAGTGTACTGTATGTGTGGTTGATAAATATGTAAATAGCATACAAATAGAAGAAACAAATAAATTAGCATCCTCTGAATCCTGACAAATTAGAGCAAAGGATTAATTTTAACATGAAGAAATTTAACATAGACAAGTATGTGACAACTGTGTAACAAAACTCATTCCATTCCATCTACTTGTGTCAAGAAACCAACGGCACCAACAAAGAATGGAAGAGATGTGGCTGAACGTGAAAGACGTGGATTTCAGCTGACAGAAAAGTCACTGTATCATGGTGAGATAATCAAACCTCTAACATGAGATTTGCCTGAATTTAGAAAAAGGGAAAGGAGTCACTTATTTGCTTTTTTTCCCTGATCAGATCATAGTCAATTCTGTATGTTACACTCAGAAAGTGAAGGGTAAGTCTAAATCTGATCATATAAGGAGCAATTAAAGTCATTTTGAACTATTATTTACATTGGGCCAAGACTAGAACATATGGAGAGTAAAGCAGATAAAAAAAAATTATTCACATAGTAAAAGGCCACCACATTAAAGAGGGATTAGATTTGTTCTCTACAGTCCAAAGAGGCAGGCAGGAAGAGAGATCTGTAGTTCTTTGGAGGAAAAGCTTTCTAAGGATAAGGTCAGGGCATTACTACAGGTGAAACAGTGAGTCCCTGTCCCGAGAGGTAGAGCAAAGAGAATAGATAGGAAGCTGTGTGTATGTGGTTTCTATCAATCCTGAGAACTTCCTATTAATTTGATTAATTTTCTAAAATAGTTGAGGCTTAATTTGTTAACAAACAGTTCTCTTTGGAGTTGTTTTCTCTCTCTCTCTCTCTTTTTTTTTTTTTTGCTTTTTAGGGCCACACTCACATATATGGAGGTTCCCAGGCTAGGAGTCATATTGGAGCTACAGCTGCCAGCCTACACCACAGCCACAGCAATGCAGGATCTGAGCCTCATCTGCGATCTACACCACAGCTCATGGTAATGCTGGATCCTTAACCCACTGAGCGAGGCCAAGGACTGAACCTGCATCCTCATGGATGCTAGTCAGGTTTGTTAACTGCCGAGCCATGACAGGAACTCCCTCCCTGGAGTTGTTTTCAAAAACACTGGATCCCGTGGAGCAAAACTACTATACAGGATTTTGAAGAGACTAAGTTCGTAATCCAAAACCATTGGACGTTAGTAAACTGTTGCTAATCCTCTGATCCTTTCGATTCTGCTGTTAAAATAACTCCACTGAGATCTCCTTACAAGGATTTAGCATCCCTTAAGTTGTCTCAGAGAGATACAAAGGTTATGCCTATCACTTTAAAGTCTTTTCAATTAATTTTATAACCTACAAATAAGTGTGACAGTATAATTTTTTTATAGTCCTGGCAATTTAAAAGAATGGATGAGAAGTTCCTGTCATGGCACAGCAGAAACGAATCCGACTAGGAATATGAGGTTGTGGGTTCGATTCCTGGCCTTGCTAGGTGGGTTAAGGATCCAGCTTTGCTTGTGAGCTGAGGTGTAGGTTGCAGACGAGGCTCGGATCTGGCATTGCTGTGGCAGCAGCAGCTCTGATTCAATGCCTAGCCTGGTAACCTCCATATGCTGTGGGTGTGGCCCTAAAAAGAAAACAAAAATTGAAAAAATAAAAACCAGATGATTTAAAACTTTGTTTAAAGTAAAATAATCTGATTGGCACAATCAGATGACTTGAAATAAGAGCTAAGCTTCCTCCAACATATTTACTTAGTAAAACACACAGCAATGTGTAGACCAACTACACTTCTTGGGAATCAACACTTTCCTTCTGACCCCCTCCCTTATTTCATAGGTTCCAAATTAGATCTTACCTTGCATTGAAAATCAGATCCTTCATATTTCATACACCCTGAAGCTAATGTGGTTTCTCCCTGGTCATCTTCTTCTATGATGGCAAAGCAATGCCCATTAGTTCTAAAAGCAAAAAACACAACTTTACATTAGAAAGTACTAATTAAATCTCAGTTGGAATGGGAACAGGTACTGATAGCTTTTAGTTTTGAATTAGATTGTATTCACATGTCATTAATTAGCAAAAACATATAGGTTTTAAGGCAGATGAAAGTTGGCACATCTGAACTAAAACCTAAAGGTCTAATAAGAGTTTTCAGGCAGAAAAGGATTTCTACTAAACAAGTCCCTCAAATATGAAATACTATGTATCTTCTCTTTGGTAATCAAAGTCACGTGATCACAGAAAAAAGATTCATAAAATTTTATAAAAAGTAAACACTTAATGTTTAAAAAGATCCTTAAAATTCTTTTTTAACTCATAAGATTTTCAATATTCCTATACTATAAACAATAGTAAATAAAAAACTTTTCTGTGAAACACAAAAATAGGTTTAATGACAGAGAAAATTTTATTTGGGAAGACCGGATTAACTAAGATCCTAAGAAGGAGTTTTTATTTAATGTAACAGGAAAAAACTGAGAACTTTTGAATAGCTAAATTTTCAAGAAATTTATGTAAGCGTATTTGTATTTAATGAAAAATTTCTGATTTTAGTATCAGTATGCCAGAACTCCCTCCCAACTTGCTTTTTGCTTTTTAGGCAATGCCAGATCCAGATCCTTAACCTACTGAGCAGGGCCAGGGACTGAACCCTCATCCTCATGGATACTGGTTGAGAAAAATATTTCAAACAATTAGACCAATTTAGAATTATAAGGCTTTTGGTGAATTTTCAGGTTTTCTTTTTGGTAATCTCTAAGTTTTCTATAATAAGCATCAATAACTTTGAAAAAATAGCAATAAATAAACCTAAAATGTTAGACAAATACCAAATTCCTTTCACCACTTTTAAAAAGCTATATTACAATGTTACTTTAAGGGAAAAAAAAACAAGTTACTTTAAGAAAATAACCATCAATCACTTAAGAGTATAATAAATGTTCCTATATAAAGAACAAGAAGCTTTGGCTCTTTGGAAAAGATCACATAAAACTAAAGGAAAAAAAAACATAGATAATGTAAACAATTCTTAAAATAGCACTAAATGCAACCCTATTCTCATAACTTTAAGGAAGACTACATTAAAAAAAAAAAAGAAAGAAAGACTGCACAAAATACTTACATGCATGTGTTATTAATAGCATCATCTGGGCAGTGTCCTGAGCAATAGCACTTTAAAAAAGGCAAGGTATCCTCTGGTGCTAAGGTCACTCCACTTTCTGACTTTTTCTGGTCGGAGTCTGACTTCATCCCAGTACCATGGAGCATACTGTCTAGATTCTGCCCTGTATTCAAATATGAAAACTGTAAATAAAACATTTCTGAAGAGCTAATTCTTTCATTCTAATTTTCAGTGAGAAGTTTCTAAGCTTTCTCACCACAGTAATTGTACCTAATGTGTTCTTTTAATTAAAATAAATTTTATTCATATGATTAACATTTACTAACAACCTAAAATGCACAGAAAAACCATCCCAAATATTGTGGGATACATGGAAATGACTATGTCACAATTTTTTCACTAGTACAAGAAAAACAAGAGTGGCACAAGGTAGCATATAGTCATAATTTGTAAGAAAGGTAGGAAATGGGAAGTGATTTCAGGGAAGACCGAGACTGTTTCCAATAATTAACAAATAGACAATTTATGGTTCTTTTTTTTTTTAAGACTTTGGTTTAAAACTGTGGCCAACTTAAAAAAAAATAAGTTCTTTATTTGTACCTCTATGTGGAAGTGAAGTTACTAAGCATACTGCTCTGGATTTTAATTGCTTAAGTAAGGGAACTGTGAGAACATGGGGACTAATCATACTATCTGGTGCCTTTTTATCTCAAGGTCATTGGTTCAAACACAGACTATGCTGCCAGAAACTGAAGGTTACTGTAGGGCAGTAGTTACAATATGGAAACAGAACTGTTTTCTTGCACTGGAGCCTAGTACCTCAAATAACAGCTACTGTCATATTTGGTACTTATTCTTTCAGGCTGAAAGCAAAACAGAACTAAAACAACATTTTAGTAATTACTTCCTCCTTCTGGATCAGCTGAGATCAGCTAGGCTATTCCTTGTAGGATGGATCTCTAGAGAATGAAATGTAGAGCCAAACAGGTATAAAATATTAAGAGAATTATGCATGTATTTCATTATAAATGTTAAATAAGTGGTTCAAGGCACAATATAAACTTGACTTAAATTATACTGTTAAGCTGAATAATTGAAAAATGAAAAAAATAATACATACATACCGGTAACAGGAAAAGAATGTGCTGCCAAATACGTTAGTGACTCCTTGCCTTAAATTTTAAAAATCTTCACTGAATCCGCTAAATTGCTACTAAACTTAAAAACTTCATGTACATAAATAATATCAACAACAACAAAGGTGGGTGGTTAGGAAGGGAAGAAATCCACTGGGCTAGAAATGAGGGGGCATGGATTCTGGTCTATTATGTCACTCCACGTTTAGCTAAACTGGATTTCCACGGGCAAACCATGTCACTTCTCCAAGCCTCATTTACTCAAGATCATAGGACTACAGCACATCTGAGCTCTCCTAATCAGCTTTAAAATCCTATTACAAACTCTACTCAATGTTTTGTTGTAACCTATATGCGGAAAGAAACTGAAAAAGAATGGATATGTACATATATATATATACACACACATATACGAACTACTTTGCTGTAACACATGAAACTAACACAATAGGAGTTTTTACATAGTACTTATCCTATTCCTTCTTCATCACCAAACACTGTATATATTGAGCATCAATGATTTCTCTTTTAGCCACACACGGCTGGACCATGAAGAGGCCCACCTGGGCTTGACAGAAAAGGCCACATATTATCCGGAAGTCCTGGATTAGCAGCTGAGTGTACTGAGTGGATGAAACTCTCCATTATATATCCTTTTGAGGAAGAACTGAATATTTCATAACAACGTGAGCACTTTTAAGTTTTTGCATGTGAGAAAGGGTATGTATGAGGTTAGTAAAAAATGTGATGCCCTGCAACAGATACTGTTAGTTGTTCTTTTCCTCTTTAACTTGCTTGCAATATATATACACACAAACCTTTTTTTGTTTAAGTGTTTATTCTTCTCTGTGTTCAGGGAAGCAGAGCCAAATCCTTTAATTTAAAAAACTGTTTGTGTAATCCAACAATATTAGTTCTATTCTCCTTGCCATTGCTTAGATAAGAGCATACCATAAATTCTGACCCATAAGTTAAATGAAAGTCTAGAACTGAGGAGAGGAAGTGCCTGACTAAAGATTTCTTTAGCAATTAAAAAGACACAGAGAGACAGCCACCCCTCTTCTTGCACTGAATGCTGTCAACTCTAAAGTTCATGTGATGTTTGGTCCCTTAGCAGCTACACTGTGGTTGTGAAACAAACTAACTTACAGTTAAATCAACAGGTGGATGACAGCACAGTTGAAATAGAAAAATGTCTTATTCTGTGATACTATATTTTCCTTATTGTTTAAACTATTTTTGAGTTGAGTTTGGGTTACTTACAGCTGAAAACATCTTAACTGATAGAAGAGACAAAATCTGTTCCAGACCTTTTTAGTTCCCCAGTTGCTATCTTCCCCATCTTTCTAGCTAACTAAACTCTGATTTGTCTAGAGGGACAGTGTGTCCAGTCCTCAGCAATGGACTTAGATTAATCTAAGTCAACTGTGACAATTCTGTCTTCCAGTTTTCTAGTAGCCTTAGCAACTGTCTAAGTTTGCTAAAAAAAAAAAAAAAGATTAAAATCTGTTGGTGGGGCAGAGTGGTTGGTTTCTAGAGATACTTTTGCTTTTCTGATAGCAGGTTCAGTTGAAGCTAGAAGTGACCTTTTCCCCATTTTTCCTTCTTCCAGTGCAGACAACAGCAGCTATTTTGTAAACATGAGGGAAAAGCCAAGAAAATTAGAGATGTTAACCCTGGCACTACTCAACTACTGAATGAAAACCAGCAAATATCTAAATCTATATCAAAAGATAAATCTCTTTTTTAAGTCACCATTCACTGGGTAATCAGTTACCTTAAGTAAAAATCAATTTCTAAACTTTGCGACCAAGTCAAAAACAAGGGATAAATATCTATCAGTTATTCTTCTTTCCAACTTCAATAATTTTATTTCAATATAAAGCATTTAAATCTATATAGTAACATTTGATTCTCAAAAGATTCTTGTTTGTATCTAGGACAAGTATTATTATTTCAATTTTTTTCTTTTTTTTTTGTCTTTTGGCCTTATCTAGTGCTGCACCCACGGCATATGGAGGTTCCCAGGCTAGAGGTCTAACAGGAGCTGTAGCTGCTGGCCTTCGCCACAGCCACAGCAACGCGGGATCCGAGCCGCGTCTGCAAACTACACCACAGCTCACGGCAACGCCGGATCCTTAACCCACTGAGCAAGGCCAGGGATCAAACCCGCAACCTCATGGTTCCTAGTCGGATTCGTTAACCACTGAGCCACAACAAGAACTCAATTTTTTTTTTTTTTAAACAAGGAAACCAAGGTACAGAGAAATGTACTTTCCCAAGACACAATTCAAGATAAAGGAGGAGCTGAAGTCAAAAGTTATTTGCAACAACACCAATCCTTAATAATCTCTAAGAAATAACCTTTTTTTTTCTAGATTCGAGTCCCCCCCACCTTTTTTTTTTTTTGCTACACCTGTGGCATATGGAAGTTCCTGGGCCAGAGACTGAGTTCAAGCCACAGTTGGGACTTATGCCACAGCTGCAGCAATGCTGGATCCTTAACCCACTGTGCCACAGCAGGAACTCCAAATTTTTTAAGAATAAATGTTTTTACCTTATCATTTGAAGGCAACTGTCAAACTGATCTTTGAAAGGAAATATAACAAATTTTGCTCTTTAACAGAAAAATATAATTCTTATTATTTTTTTTCACTTATGCCTGATAACTACCCACTTATTTCAACTACCAAAAGTTTATTATATAACAACTTGAATCAGGATGAAGAAAGAAAATTCTGTATTACCTCAGTGTAATCCATATAGATTTAAAATATTTTTATTTTATTATTATCATGTTTTGGTCTCTTTGTCTTTTAGGGCCACACCCACAGCATATGGAGGTTCCCAGGCTAGGGATCAAATCAGGACTGTAGCTGCCAGCCTACAGCAACGCGGGATCTGAGACACGTCTGCGACGTACACCACAGCTCACAGCAGTGCTGGATCTTTAACCCACTGAGAGAGGCCAAGGATCAAACCCACGTCCTCGTGGACACCAGTCAGATTTGCTAACCGCTGAGCCATGACGGGAACTCCCAGATTTTAAAAAAATTTTAAAAGCAAACAATGACTACCTGGGAGTGAGGTGGCAAATACAAATGTTACTATTAATTTAACTCATCTTTAAAACTATGACAGCTTTGGTTGATGCTGATCAACAAGACATGTAACAAGAAATGTTAAGATAAAGATGTTTTATTAAATAATGTGCTGTTTCACACACACAAAAAGTAGCTTTTGCAAGAAGACTCTATATTTCAAGCATGGAAGAATTAAAGAAAGGTACAAACCTAAGACAAAATAAAAAAAAGCTACAGATTTCATACTATGCTCACACTTTAAAATAAAAATGTCAAAAGATTTATGCTGTTAATCATATTTTTTTATTTTTTTAGTCTTTTAGAACCGCATCCGTGGTACGTGAAGTTCCCACGCTAGGGGCTGAACCCGAGCTACAGCTGCTGGCCTACGCCATAGCCACAGCAACTCAGGATCTGAGCCATAGCTGCGACCTACACCACAGCTCATGGCAATGCCAGATCCTTAACCCAATGAGGTAGGCTAGGGATCAAACCGGTGTCCTCATGGATCCTAGTTGGGTTCGTTACCACCGAGCCATGACGGGAACGCCTCATATTTCTTGTTAATACATATTAACCATCACTGTGAACAAAACATTATGAAGAACAATGTAGTCATAAACTTAAGAGAATGAAGATGTTCAGTAAGCTGCATCTAAAATCCTTTTGCCTGGAGTTCCCGTCGTGGCGCAGTGGTTAACGAATCCAACTAGGAACCATGAGATTGCAGTTTGATCCCTGGCCTTGCTCAGTGGGTTAAAGATCTGGTGTTGCCGTGAGCTGTGGTGTAGGTCGCAGATGCGGCTCGGATCCTGCATTGCTGTGGCTGCGGTGTAGGCCAGTGGCTACAGCTCCGATTCAACCCCTAGCCTGGGAACCTCCACATGCCGCGGGTGCGGCCCTAAAATGACAAAAGGCAAATAAAATAAAATAAAATCCTTTTGCCAAGCAGTATTATCTCAGAGGTCCTGTTGTGGCTCCGCAGGTTAAGAATCTGGCTAGTATCCATGAGAATGTGGGTTCAACCCCTGGTCTCACTCACTAGGTTAAGGATCTGCCACTGCTGCAAGGTGCAGCACATAGGTCGGCAGCCGCAGATCCAATTCAATCCCTATTCTGGGAACTTCCATATGCTGCAGGTGCAGCCCTTAAAAAAATTTTTTTTAAATAGTAATATCTTCAGTTTACTATTTAAAGTAGTATCTTCAGTTTAAGATACTGTCCTGGAGTTCCCGTCACGGCACAGTGGAAACGAATCTGACTAGGAACCATGAGGTTGCAGGTTCAATCCCTGGCCTTGCTCAGTGGGTTAAGAATCTGGCGTTGCCGTGAGCTGTGGTGTAGGTCGCAGACACGGCTCGGATCTTGCGCTGCTGTGGCTATGGTGTAGGCTGGCGGCTACAGCTCCGATTAGACCCCTAGCCTGGGAACCTCCGTATGCCGCGGGTGTGGCCCTAAAAAAACAAAAGCCAAAATAAGTAAGTAAGTAAGTAAGTAAATAAATAAATAAATAAAATACTGTCCTGACTAACCTAGAGATCATCATATTAAGTGAAGTCAGAGAAAGACAAATATATGATATCACTTACATGTGGAATCTTGAAAATGATAAAAATTAACTTATTTATAAAACAGAAATAGATTCACAAACATACAAAATAAACTTATTGTTACCAAAGTGGATAGTGGAGAGGGGAATAAATTAGGAGTTTAGAATAATTTAGGAATAAATATAGCAGTGTGTATATGTTAGGAATTAACATATACACACTACTATATATAAAAGAGGTAAAACATAGGGAACTATACTCAACATCTTGTAATAACCTATAATGAAAAAGTATACATTCTTATATAACTGGATGACTTTGCTGTACACTTGAAACTAACACAACACTACAAATTAACTATACTTCAGTTAAAAAGACAGAATTATCGTCTTAATTAAACCATACAGGAAAAAAGCTCATGTGCAAATATGCAGCTGAACTGATCCTGACAGTCACCACAATAACCTTCTATTTGGGAGTTCTAAGCTGTGAATGCACAGCAGTAAAATTACAATATTGGTCATAAATAAAACTTTCATTACTCTGGAGAAATTTTAATATTCAGCACAGAGAAATTCCATTTATGCTTCTTTTTTTAAATGATTTTTATTTTTCCCATTATAGTTGGTTTACAAAGTTCTGTCAACTTCTACTCTACAGCAAAGTGACCTAGTCACACATATATACACGTTCTTTTTCTCACATTATCCTCCATCATGTCCCATCATAAATGACTAGACATAGCTCCCCTCCCTGTGCTATACAGCAGGATCTCATTGCTTATCCACTCCAAATGCAATAGTTTGCACCTATTAACCCCAGACTCCCAGTCCATCCCACTCGCTCCCCATTTATGTTTCTAAACTTTATGACAATAACAATGTTTTAATTACTGACATTTATTTCTTATTGTATTTTAAAAGAGAAAGGAGTTTTCATCAAAACTAAGTCTTGAATATCTATTACCCTGTGTCTTAGGCACTAGGTCAAGTACTTTAATACTTTATCTCATTTAATCCTCATAAGACCTAATATTGTGTATCATACTGCCTAAGTTACAGATAACAGAATAGTTTCAGAGAGGCTGAGATTTTAAATAGACTTGAAAGTGTTTCTATCATAATGAAGTTTAAAAATTATTTGGCATGTGTTTGTTCTCTGCCTCTATATTTAAAAGCTATGCTGGCATACTCAGACTAACTGTTCAAAAGAGGACATATGCTGAAAGAGCAATTGTAAGAATGAGTGTTTATACATACACAGAAACAAATTACTAAAAAAGATAACATTGCTTAAATGAACACTGATTTACCTTGAACATGAGAAACGATGAATAAATAGACTCCCAATAATCTGATGTAAATATATAGCTGAGTCATTGTTCAATTTTAACGTTTCCTGTACACTGTCACCTTTAATAACTGGTCTTGTTATGTCACTAATTTAAAAGATTTTTATTCAATGAGATTTTCTTGTAAAAGGTCTCAATCACTTGACAGTGACTCCAACTTCCACTGCTTTCTCCTGACTCCTGAAAGAAAAAATATTTTAAAAGTAATGAATATAAATGAATTCTAGAAAGTTTTCAAATTAAGAGGAAAAATCAACGTCCAAATATACCTTTAAACAATGAAATATATTTTTAAAGATTAAGCTATCTAAAAAAAAAAGGACTGTGATTCAAAAGCTTAAATAGTTTAGTAAAAGGTTGTCACCACTCTTGTCCTTAGATTAACCATGTGCAAAACAAGATAAGAACACCAATAATCTCAATAGTATTTTCTGACTGCTCTAAAGTGACTAAGTTACTTTACTACTACGAAGACAATTTCTACACTATACATGAAGAACAAAGCAGGAAGAGGTGAATTTAAAATACTAAGTGTTTCATTAATAATCATTCAAATCCTACTAGATGTGACAATAACACCTTGAATCTTTCTAATTAATAACTTATTCTATAGATAGAACAGAAAGCCTACCTAGAAAAACATATTTAAATATGCACTAAATACATCATTACAGCAAAAACAATAGAAACATATCTCCCTCCCACCCTCCTTTTTCTGGCCACACCTGCAGCATGCATAAGTTCCCAGGTCAGAGATCAAATCCACTCTAGGGCAGCAACTCTACACCAGATCTCAACCTGCTGAGCCACAAGAGAACTCCAGAAATGAATCTTAAAATTACTACCCTAAAACATTATAAATCCAACTTAATTAGGATAAAATTGAACTTTTAATATGGATGACATGAAACATAACTTTTCCAATTAAGGTTTGGCAATTACAAAATAGTTAAACATGTAACAGAAAAGAAGGCTAGTTTGTCTAAGGATGAACATGATTCTGTTCTTCCCCCCATTCTACTGGTTCGATAACGATTTTGCTGACTTCAGCATGAACTATTCCTGAATGAAAAAGATTTTTTATTTATAAAACAATTATCCTGGCAGGATTTCTACCATAAATAATCTGAGATTTCTATTTTATTAATCTAAGAATTTTCAACTCTAATTAGCTTTCCAAAGGCACGTGTAGTATGGAGGAAATAAGGTTTACGGAGAAGTCAATTATATTGTGCATTTTATATACAGCTTAGTTCTAAAATCTCTTCAATTTCTCACTTCTCTACTATAAAATTAAATTGCTTTCCATCTTGGAGTTCCCTTCGTGGTTCAGCAGAAATGAATCTTGACCAGCACCCATGAGGATGTAGGTTTGATCCCTGGCCTTGCTCAGTGGGTTAAGGATCCAGTGTTGCGATGAGCTGTGATGTAGGCTGCAGACGCAGCACAGATCTGGTGTTGCTGTGGCTGTTTTGTAGGCCAGCAGCTACAGCTCTTATTCAACCCCTAGCCTGGGAACCTCTGCATGCCGCAGGTGCAGCCCTAAAAAGACCAGAAAAAAATAAAAAAGAAACAGCATTGGGTTGAAGGGATTGTTCTAGGCATAAAGAACAGATTTGCAAAGATCTTGAGGCAGAGAAGAGCAAAGAACAATGTCTCTGAAACACTGAGAATAAGGGGTAATGTGATGAGGTAATGTGATGAGGCTGAAGACACAGGAGAGTCAAGGACCAAGTTGGACAAGATCATATGAAGGACGTGAGCTTTAAATGTAAGTGGGATGGGAAGGTAATTATCTGATTTCCATGTAATGAACTGGAGAAGACAAAAGCAGAAAGAAACAGACCACTAAGAAGGATATTATACCAGTTTAGGAGAAGGACAATGGTGGTTAATATTGGGGCGGTGGTGGTACAGTAGATGGATTCAAGATAAACTTCAGGGATTCAACAGATCTTTGTAATGGACTAGATGTGGTGGTAAGGGAGTGAGGGGTCAAGGCAGTCTCTACATGTCTGGCATGAGCAATTATTGAAATGAGGACAAATGAATTTTTAAAGGAGTAAGGAGAAGAGATCAACGGTTCAATTTTATTTATTGCCTTTTAGGGCCACACCTGCGGCACATGGAAGTTCCTAGACTAGGGGTTGAACTGGAGCTGCAGCTGCTGGCCTTGACCAGAGGAACTTGATATCCAAGCCACATCTGCAACCTACACCACACCTTGAGGCAATGCCAGATCCTTAACCCATTGAGCAGGGCCAAGGATAGAACCCATATCCTCAAACCTGATACTAGTCAGGTCTGTAATCCGCTGAGCCACAACAGGAATTCCCAAGGGTTCAATTTTGGACCTCTGAAATTACTCAAAAGGAATGTCTAATTGGCATTGGGTTCTGAAACATTTGGGACCAAAGATATAAATCTGTTATGTCAACAATATAAAGATACTTAAAGCTATGGTTGTGTATGAGATGCCCTTCTAAGAATGAAAGAGAAGAGGGCCCCAGAACACCAATGTTCACTTAAATATTGGATTAATAAAAACATTAACATCACATATATTTATTTGGCATTCACTGACAAAATTAAGTTCACAGTTCAGGATCTATCATGTAAAATATCAATGTTGTGTGCATTACCACAGCTGGAATATAAACTATTTACAAGTGATATTTTTCACAGTTAAAAAAATCCCCACCACAATCTACCAAAAGATCACCGTGGTGATAATATGTCCACAGATGTTCTGACACTATCTTCAAAAGGTAGAGCCCAACTTCCTCATTCCCACTGAACTTAATGACACACTTCTAACAAAATAAGATGGACACCACATTTTGTCTTCAGAGACTAAATCATAAAAGGCACTTCAGATTCCTCCAAGATCGCTCTTGAAACATTCACTCTAAGGGAAGCTAGCTGCCATGTCATAAGGACACTCAAGCAGCTTTATAGAGAGGCCCACGTGGCAAAGACGCAAAGCCTCTTGCCACCCAGGTGAGTGAGCCACCTTACACATGAATCCATCAGTGCCAGGGAAGCTTTTAGGTAACTGTAGCTTTCACAGACATCTTAACTACAATTTATGAGACCCTAAACTACAACCATCCAGCTAAGCCCCTGGTGGATTCCTGATGGTCAGAAAATGTACGAAATGATAAATGCTGGATGTTTGAAGCTGCTAAGTTTTGGGGTAATTTATTGGGCTGCAGTAGATAACACCCATTGCTATAATATAATCATTATGATAAATCTGCTGAAATAAAAAAAACCTAATCACTGTAAGTTATTACACAGTCAACCACAAGACAGAAGTCTGGAAAGCATAGTCAAGTCAGAGTGTAACAATAAAAGTATAAGACAGTCACAATGCCCAAAGAACTAACTGGATAAGATAACTAATATCCTTCTTTCAAAGGAGTAACCAAAAGTATGTTCTGTGTTTTTAAACTATCTCAACAAGTAAGGCTTATTGCGGGGGCGGGGGGGATTGTCCCTAGCTCTATACCATACACTGTTCATACACTGCTACCTTTGCCCCTTTAAACTCTGGATTCCATAAAGATGACATCAGTTTTGTGTAAAAGTAAAAGCCACTAAGTAAAGCCACTTTTCATATAATATTCTGGCAAATTTAAGAAAGTAAGTTCTGATGTGAATCTACCTTATTTCAAAAATAAGCTCCAGTATTTATTTGCTACATAATTTTGGGGATGTTATTCAAGCTATCTAGGTCTTGGTTTCCTTAGGAACAAAATGGGAACAGTAACAAATGAGTTAGTGACTTGCTTCTCAGTACTAAAAAAATATAAATAATAGATACCAGCTGTTATTATTATAACTGTTGTTATTAATGTAGTGTGTATTGATGACTTTCCCTTTATTTGTCCTAGCATATTAACTGTTTCTATAATTATGATATAGCAAATATAATAAACTTATTTTGCAACCACTTCTGAAACTCAGTATTTTATAATTCTAACACCTGAAAATAAAAATATTTGTAAATTCCTAGAATAATTCATTGGAATTTTTATATTAAAATTTAAAATGTCTTCTTGCAATGTTAAGAATATAAGGGAATTACACATTTGAAATACACATGATTAAAAATTTTAAATGATGCTAGTGTTTAAAAGCTATTATTAAATAATCCAAAAAAGCCTCTAGATTTACTTTTCCATTGCCATGTAAGCAGATTTGGTAGTTTAATCTTCAAGAAAATAACACTACGACAAAATTACTCAATATAATGTATGTAAATAATCATTTTTAAATTAAAAAAAGTTAAAGCTTTACAAACAGCAAGAAAGCTAAACCAACAGTTCTAATCAGGATAAAAAATAAAATAAAACAGGAAAAGGCTGAAGTCAGCTGAAAAAACAGACTAAAGTCATTCTTTCCTCTTCCTGTTAAGACCCCCACCCTTAATTCTTATTCTTTAGTAGTGGAGGTTTGGGAATTTTCAACAAGTTGGCTAACTGCCAATTCCATAAAGCAGTAAGGAGAAAACCCCCCTTCTAGGGGTCCCTCCGGCTAGGCAGCTCCAGGCGCCTGGTCTGACAAGCTTTCTGAGAAGGACTAGACTCACTGCAGACTTTCTGGCTCCATAGCCATTGTTTGCACGGCTGCTTTGCTCCTGATCCAGAGCTTGGATTAGCATAAGAATATTGTCTTTTCCCTTAACAAGCAACTCATCCATCCCTTCCCCAATTCTAACCTCAACTCCCATCAATCCCTAAGCTAATATATACACATACAAATGGAGAAACACTACTCAGGTTATTTTTACATCACTGTAAAAATCTCACCCAAAGCTAAACATAAACTTATGAAAATAACACACTTAAAAAGTTATGTGAAGGTATCTCTGGTAATACACAGGAATCTCACCAAAAAGCCTGCCTTGGAGTCCATGCTGTGAGAACTTGTGATGAGTGAGACATTCATAATGAGGTCTTTAGGAAAGTCTGAAAAAGCAGCAAAGATAACCAACCATCTAGCTAAATTTTGACCTATAGTAGGGACGGAGAAGCTCCTTTTTATAAGACATTTCTAACTGTCACTTATCACCCAGAAATTACCTTCTGACTAGACTTACCCTTTCCCCAATGCTCAAATTATTTATTCAAAGCAAATTTAACATGTTTAACCTTTGTTCTGCTCAATTGTCTCCTCTTCATTCAAAACCTTTCACTTTTCTAATGTGCCAAGGAACTATTCTCCCCAACACAAATGAAATTCTTCCAGGAAAAGAGAGGCAAGCATTATTATAGTTGATGCACTTAGGTTTTATAGCCCTCATCAGGGGCCTCAATATTAGATGCACAATAAATACTCCTTGGTTTATGAACTATTTTAAAAAATAGTAGATAATCTATTTTCAAAACACCATTTATGGAGTTCCTGTTGTGGATCAGTGAGTTACGAACCCAACTAGCAGCCATAAGGATGTGGGTTTGATACCCCACCTTGCTCAGTGGGCTGTGGTGTAGATCGCAGATGAGGCTTGGATCCCGTTGCTGTGGCTGTGGCGTAGACCAGCAGCTGCAGCTCCAATTCAACCCCTAGCCTGGGAACTTCCATATGCCACAGGTGTGGCTCTAAAGAACAAAACAAAAACAAAAAAATAAAACAATACAAAATACCATTCAACTTCGTACTACAAATTCACTAAACTTGTTTCTCCAAAACTTTTGTTTACTGAGACTAAACCAAAAAAAGTCACAAATAATTAGAACTAGACTATGCTATAAACACATCTTTGGCATAACAGTGCTCAGAAGAGAGTCATAATGCCAGCAGTTAACTAAGGAAGTCTGGGTGTTATTCTTCGGTCTCTCCTCTGGAATAAGCACAAATGACCAAAAAACAGGTAAAGTGGAGAAATGTCTGGGAGAGAACAGAATTTGGTCATCCCTATAAGTAAGTACAATGTACCCCATAATTATATTACGGGTAATGGTAAACAATACCCTGTGTTTCTGCATAATAGATTTTATAAAGATGAAATCAGTATAATGTGGTAGTAAATAGTTCAGGGTCCAGCATAAGACAAACCTAGACAAACCTAGGTCTTTTATGAGATTAAGTGAGAGAAACATAAAGTATTTAATGACAACTTTATCTTAGCATATCACCATCTTTATAATTTGCAAGTTACTTTTACATGCATTATACCATATGTATATAACCCTAATAGTAAATAAATTTATTCCCGCTTTTACAGGGGAAAGACAGGTTCAGGAAGCTAAAGTGATTTACTAAATACTATATAGCTAGTAACTTGAAGGACAAACTAAATACTAGGTCTTGTACCCCCAAATGCAATGTTTTATTCAGTAAGTACATGAGTAAGTACATCAAAAGGGAAACAGAAGTTATTTTTTTACTGTGCCATGTTTTTTTTTTTGTCTTTTTGCCTTTTCTAGGGCCGCACCCACAGCATATGGAGGTTTCCAGGCTAGGGGTCTAATCGGAGCCATAGCCGCAGGCCTACACCACAGCCACAGCAAGGCGGGATCTGCAACCTACACCAAAGCTCATGGCAACGCTTGATCCTTAACCCACTGAGCGAGGCCAGGGATCGAACCCGCAACCTTATGGCTCCGAGTCAGATTCGTTAACCACTGAGCCACGATGGGAACTCCCTTTTTTTTTCTTTCCATGTAAGATTTTATTTTCGCAACTCTGCAAGGAAAAAGTGAAGTTCAGCAGTTAAAAAGAAAGACTTGCTCAAGTTCACGCAACCAGTAAGTGGCAAGTCTACTGTTCTGCTACAAATGCTTTAACACAGCTGCCAAAGTGGTGATAAAAAGCATATTAGATCATATCACCCCCCTTTCAAAACCCTCCAGTGGTTCCCCTATTCACTGAGAGTAAAAGCTGAAGTCTACAATGTCCCACACGACTCCAACCCCTCTACTTTAGCAGCATGGACCGCCTGGTTCCTCAAACATGTCAGGGATGGGCCTGTTGCAGGATCTTTACATGGACAGACCCCTCTGCCTATAGCATTTCTCCTCAAGGTACCTGTATGACTTGCTACCTGACCTCTTCCAAGTGCTTATTCAACATTCCTTTTTTATTCACAGTATTCCCACTCATCCTATTAAAAATGTAATCCCATCCACATCCCTGGTGCACTCCTATCCTCCACTCCTGATATTCTTTTTCTCTTTAGCACATGTCACCCTGTAATTTAGTATATAGTCTACCATTTGCTTGGTTTATTGCCTGCCACGTGCTCCAGAGTATACACTCCATACGGGCAGGGTGCAAGTCTACTTTTTTACTCTGTATTTCTAGCACCTAGTACCAGCTATGTTTTGCACATAGCTGGTACTAAATAAATATTTGCTGAAGAATGACTGAATATAGCAGAAGGAATTAAAACACTATGCCAATTCCTTTTACTTTCATAGACCAATGAGACTTTCCCATAAGGGCTTTGCTGTAGATAAACTATTCCATTTCCTTATCTCAACACAACTGAAGTGATACAAAAACCATACCACTTCCTTTTGCTCACTTTGAGCCTTGACTTGTATCAAGATCCAGTAAAAAAAAAAATTTCCACTGTTTTCACTGCACATACTCGTTTGAGATATAAATGAAAAAGTCTTAAGAAAGACTTGTGTATGTAAACATCACTTCCCAAGTTCTAAAATACAGCCTAAAGCAAACAATGGCTTGGGTTATACTCTGACAGTACCACATAGTTATAGCAAGTTAAGTAATTGTGGAAATAACCATAGACAAAAAGAAAATACAGTACTTTCTTCGGTACAAACAATGTGGTCTGACAAAGGGAACTTCAAAGCCCTATCTAAACTCAACTACAGTCTTTCAGTAAGTAGACACAAGGTTCAAAGGTAAAATTTTATATGTAAATTATGTCACCAAAGGCCCTGAATACATCCAGAGGGTGTTAAAATCAGATTGCTAACAATTTTTCCATGACAAGCAAGAACCAGAAACTAAATCTTGCAAGTCTATAGGTCTAAGAAAGAACACTCAGAATTACAAATTCGGGCTTATTAAGGTGAAATCCTTGGAAACTCAGGAAATTTTCCACCTTGTGGATGAAACATCTCCATTTTATTTTCTTTACTCTGTGTCAGAACATCTTAGATTAAAATGTGTTGGTGGTATAGTGTGTTTTCATGAAGAAATTCTGTGGCATGGGACAGAATGGACACTAACTTGTCCAGTTTTTCCTTTCAGTGTCTTTATTTCGGCTCTGAGATACTTAAATAATTTTCAACATATATTTTTCTTAAAAAAGGTACCATAAGTAACACAGTATTAGAGTTAGGAGACTTATGTTTCAGTTGCAAATTCAGCCTAATTGGCTAGCTGATCCTGGCCAACTCACTTCCCTTTCTGGGCCTTAGTTTCCTCATCTGCAGAATAAGTAATACCATGAAGACTCTTCTGCCTCTCACAACCTATGAGTCTGTGAACTACATTCTCCGAATACAGCGCTTTAAAGACTTCACCTAAGAAAGATCTAGATGCTGAATAAAGCAGGATAAATACCACTGAAGTGCCACCCTTTCCCTCTGAGCAAACCACTATTCTGAACATGGTATTTAACACATGTCTTTATATGCTTTATACTGTATGTAATGATATATCCCAAACAATATACAGCATTGCTTTGCATACTATTGAATTTGCTATAGATGTATAAAAATTTTATCATCCTGTATGTAATTTTTGTAATTTGCTTATTTTTAACTTAACATCATGATTGATTTCCATCACAGATACATTCAGTTCAATTCATTTTCATTGTTATATAGTGTTTAACTTCATGAATATTTTATAGCTGTATTTATCCATTCTCATATTGATGGGCATTTTAGGTTGAATAGATGCTTTTGCTATTGTTTGGATAAATAAATAATTCTGAGGTATAGATTTCCAGAAGTGGGATTCTAGGTCTAATGGTAGTTTGGGTAGATATTTTGGTAATCCCCTCTGGGACTGTACCATTCTGCTTCCAAATGTACAACACTGATGTAAGGACAATTTTTAAATACTGCTGAAGGATAGAGAATAAACTTTCACATGTAGACAAATAGACCACATTATGAATAGATATAGAAAATCTCAAGCTCATGTAAATCAATTTTTCCAAAATTAATTATAATGATATTCTTTATCACATTATAGGTCCCTTCTATTCTTTGTCTGCTAAGAGTTTTCACCATAGATAGGACTGAATTTCATCAAGTACTTTTTCTCCATCTGTTGCTATGATCACAGTTGTTTTCCTTCTTCAATATAGTAATGGTAAATTAATCAATAATAATCCACATGAAAAGCTCTCTTAAAGAGTAAGCCATCGTTTAAAATATGTCCACAAATTCTTTCATGTTCTTTTTAAGAGGTGGAACCTAACTACTTTGAAAGTGGGCCAGACTGACTCTCTCTTAACAAACAAAATATAGTGAAAGTGACAAAGCATGACTTCTGAGACTAAGTCTTCAAAAACAATATAGCTTTCTCTTTGGATCTTTAACCTCGGGAAAGCCAGCTGTCATGGCGTGAGGACATTCAAGGAATCTCGTGAGGTGAAGAACAGAGGCATCCTGATAACTGTCTTGAGAATGTGCCATCTTGGAAGTGGATGCCCCCCCAGTCAGGCTTTCAGATGAATGTAGTCCCTGCTGACATAACTACAATCTCACAAAATATCCTGAACCAAAACCACCCAGTAAATTGCTCCTGAATTCCTGTAAGTTATATTTTAGGATGAACTATTATGCAGCAATAATAATTAACACACTATCCTTGGATTTCTGAGATAAATTCAGTTTTGTCATTATTAAATAATAAATGTTCTGTCTAGTCTCTGTGCCTGGTTCCTGGGTAATAGGAATATCTTTGTTATTTACAAGCCTCATGGATCATATCTGAGTTTATGTTAATGGATGACTCAGGATGGGGGCTGGTCACCAAAATGGCCAGTGATGTGATTAGAGAGTTGGGGCTTTGAGCCAGCCCAAGATCCAGGAGTATGGATAGAGCTGAAAACTGAGCTTAATCATGTGGCCAAATTATTCAATCATGTCTACATAATGAAACTCCAATAAAAACTGCACACCATGGATCAGATAAGCTTCCTGGCTGCTGAACATATCAAAGTGATGCCAGGATGACACACCTCATTCTATAAGTTTTTTCTCACATTATCTACGTCTTGTTTTGGTACTAAGGTCATACTACCCACACATAATTAGTCAAAGAACATTCCTTATTTTGCTAGTCTCTCAAAGAATCTATGCAAATTTGAACATATCTACCACTTGAAGAATTTTAGAGAACTCAGTCATCTGAGCCAGAGCCTTATCTGTCTGTGTATAGGAGGAGGCAGATCTTTCACTACAAATTGAATTTCTCCAATAATTATAGAAATATTTAGGTTTTCTATGTAGCCTAAATCAATTTTATTGTTACTCTTTTTTTTTTTTTTTTTTTTTTTGCTTTTTAGGGCTGCCTGCGGCATGTGGAAGTTCCCAGGTTAGGGGTTGAATTGGAACTACAGCTGCCAGCTACAGCCAGAGCAACGTGGGATCCTTGACCCACTGGGTGAAGCCAGGGATTGAACCCTCATCCTCATGGATACTAGTCAGATCAGATTCGTTTCCCCTGAGCCATGACGGGAACTCCCAAGTTACAGTTTTTTAAACTGTCATTTTATTTAAATTGTAAAATGTATAAGCATAGTTATTCAAGGTATTCTCATTTAAAAAATCTCTTCTATATTTGAAGCTATGTCTTCTTTTCAATTTCCAATACTACTTGTGCTTTCTGGGTCTTTCTCCCCCCTGCTTTTTTTTAGTGCCACACACGTGGCATATGGAGGTTCCCAGGCAAGGAGTCAAATTGGAGCTGCAGCCGCTGGCCTACGCCACAGCCGCAGCAACACCAGATCGGATCCACATCTGAGACCTACACCACAGCTCATGACGATGCGGGATCCTTAACCCACCGAGAGATGCCAGGGATTGAACCCGCAACCTCATGGTTCCTAGTTGGATTCGTTAACTGCTGTGCCACGACAGAAACTCCCTCTGGGTCTTTCTTAATCATTCAAATGGTTTGTCCATCAGTCTTTTCAAGAAACCAACTTTTGCTATATTTATACTCTTCTTTCTTTCTTTTTTCTTTTTTTTTTGGTCTTTTTAGGGCCACACTTATGGCATATGGAGGTTCCCAGGCTAGGGGTCAAATCGGAGCTGTAGCTGATGGCCTACGCCACAGCCACAGTCAAGCAGGATCTGAGCTACATCTGTGACCTACACTACAGCTCACAGCAATACTTGATCCTTTTAATCCATTGTGCAAGGCCTGCATCAAAACTGCATCCTCATGGATCCTAGTCCATGGGATCAAACCTGCATCCTCATGGATACTGGTCAGATTCGTTTTCACTGAGCCATGATGGAAACTCCTGTATTTATACTCTTCATCATGTTTTTTTTTGGGGGGGGGGCTGCCCGTGGCATATGGAGGTTCCCAGGCTAGGGGTACAATTAGAGTTACAGTTGCCAGCCTACACCACAGCCACAACCACAGCCACATCAGATCCGAGCCAAATCTGTGACCTATACCACAGCTCACGGCAATGCCAGATCCTTAACCCACTGAGCGAGGCTAGAGACCGAACCCACAATCTCATGGTTCCTAGTTGGATTCGTTTCCATTCCAAGGGAACTCCTCTCTTCATGTTTTAAAAAAAACTTTTTTCCATTAATTTCAACCCCAGTTCTACCACGTATTAGCTATAAGTTTCTCTTCGTGCTTCAGTTTTCTCGCTTGTAAAGTGGGAATAATAACAGTACCTACCTCTCAGGGTTGTTGTAAAGATTAAATGAGATAATCCTTGTAAAGCACATGGAACAGTGTTTGACACATATAAGAAATGCTCTCCAAGTGTTAGCTTTCATCTTTATCATCTATTTCAGTTCATCTGAATTTATTTTACTATTCTTTTCCTAATATAAATTAGATGCTTAACTTAGTAATATTTTTAACTCTATAATACAAGTGTGTAAGGCTTCAATGTGTCACAAAAGTTTAATATGTCTTAATTTTCTTTACTGTTTAGTTCTAAGTGTTTTCCAATTTGCATTATCATTTTATTTTTGATTTGTGGGATTTACAGAAATAAGTTTTTAAATTTCCAGGTGGTGTTCATATACACTACTTGTTACTTAGTTTCAACTTAAGTGTATTTGTTGACAAAAAAATGGCTGATATGATCATTTGAAATATGTTAGTACTTGCTGTACAGCCTAGTAAATGACCACTTTTAATAAAGTTCTAACTTCTAAAACCAAACCTAACTTCTAAACCCAAATGACCTTGTCATGCTCCTGGCATAAAAAAATCTATAAACATTTTCATTTCATAGGATGGAATTAGCAAGACATAAGAATTGTTATGTGCTCTGCCAGGCTTTCTAACAGCATCCTCCTAGTCCTCATACCCTTACAATGCTTCAATTATAATGAAATCACTGAAATCTCTAGCTTCACTCCCACCCTTTGCACAATCCTTGTGTTCTTCCCTTTGTTTTTTCACCAGGTTAAATGCAATTCATTCTTCAGACTTGATCTATGAATAATCTCTGTAAGCAATTCCTGGCCCTTACACATCAGGCTGAGTGAGATGGCTCATCTCTGTACTTCCAGTGTACCCAGAACTTGCAGTATAGCTGCTTCACAGCTCTTGACTAACATTCATTCATAAACTATTTATTAATTACTTGCTACGTACTTCACACTGATTACAAAGCAGTAAATAAAACAGACATGATTTCTCCTCTTATAGCGCTTACTAAGTCAGATGATTTTTTTTTTTTAATGACCACACCTGTGGCATATGGAAGTTCTTGTGCCAGTAACTGAAGCTGAGATGCAGCTGCAACCCACACCCACAGCTGCAGGAAGGCCAGATCCTTTAATCCGCTGTGCCAGGTGGGGATCAAACCTGTGCCTCTGCAGTTACCCAAGCCACTGCAGTAGGATTCTTAATGCAGTGTACCACAGTGGGAACTCATAGTCAGGTGACTTTTTGACTTGCAGCACTTATGATCTCCATTTTCTAGCACATTACGAAGCAAAGCAATAAATGCTCAGTAAATGAATGAAAGGAATAAAAATATTAATATCTTCAGGGAGACCTAACTGGGGACTTAAACCACCTATACAATCATATAATAAACTCTAACGGTTCTTTATAAGTATACTACCATCTACAAGTGCATCTCCAAATCTTACAGTTTTAGCCAGTCATTACTAACCCAACATTCCAAGTACTAGCTCAACAACTTTGTTCCCATTATCACCACCCCTCTGGTGATTTCCAGATATCAGAGAAGAAATTTAGATCTGATCATGAAACAGAGAACCTTACTTATTATACTTCAAAACCCTCTTTCCCAAATATTTATTTCATATTTTGAATTATCTCTAAGTTTATTAGCTTTTTCTAATAGTACGTTTTTGTATTATAGAGTAAGAAATCTAATATGTAATATATATATATTTGACATGTATTAACTCATTTAATGTTCACACTAACTTTATGAAGCAAATATTCTCCTTATGCATAATTTTATAAAAGTAAATATGAAAGATCAAGGTACACCGTATGATTCTTTTAGAAAGATATGTTAAATACCAAAAAATTAATTCAAGAAGTAGCATACATAGATCAATAATCTGATTATAACCTGGAGATCAGTAAGATGCAAATGGGATGAAGAGGAGGATGGCAAGGAGGCCAATGAGTAAGGGTAGTGAAGAGGCCTTAGGCTTTGGTGCATACTGTTCAAAGTAAGATTTTGTTAATGTCTTCCTCGTGTAATCCCTTAAAAATTAAAAACTTGTTCTGAAAAGAGGCAATCAGATCCTCTCTAGCCCCAAACCTACAAAGGATAGATGGGAAGGAAGCAGGAAGGGGGAGAGGAAAAAAGGAAGAAGAGGAGCAAATGGATGAGCTCAGAATTAACTTGGAATTTCTAGAGACACCTGGATTGGAAATTACCTTACAAACTGTTGAAAATATAAGACAGTAGAGCAGGGGAAAAGTATTAGAATGGGGGATAAAGATAGGAATTGGAATGTCACTATAGAATATGAAAAGATGCTACTGGAAATTCTGTGGCATGTTCTTCCTACAGTACCATACACAGCTGCAATAACACCAATGATTACCTGGAATCTAAAAGCATTCAAACTGAAGAATGATCAAATGATCAAATAAGTAAGCCAGGAGAATATCCACCAAACTTAAATTAAGAGAAGAGTAATGGTATCTTAGTTATGAAGAGGCAGTTTGAACTGAAGAGAACGGGAATAAACTTTGTCTCCTTTTCAGGAATAGCATCACAATAGCCAAAGTGCTGAGGGACAGGCCTGTAGGATGTTTCTAAGATCATGAGTTCCTAGGTTTCTTTACAGAAGAGAGAAGGTGTGGGAATAAATTTTCAGTGGGTGCAAGGAGAGACCAACAGTAAAGATATAGCTCATATTTTCATCATGCTTGGAGCTATAACTGCTTTACTGCAATGAAGAGCCTCAAAAGGCTGCTGGATCTAACAGATAGCCGACCTAGAAGCAGCTCTCATCTGCTACACTTGGGAGTGCCCGGAAGCTCTGAGGACTCCTCCCAGAGTTTCAGAAATAGGTAATTTGCTGGCCTCTTTGTTCAGTCCACAGAACAGAAACAACTGGTTTGCCACTGAATAACAGATGCCTACAACCAGAACTAAACAAGCCCTTAGGGAACCCAAAGCCCCCAGGAATGGGCATTTAGAAATACAACTCATTTAAAGGGAATTCAGCAAACAGACAAAGGGCTATGCTGGAAATCAGAACATTAGTCAAGCACTACTAATAGAAGAGACTGGATGACAGCACCCAAGATACCCAGACAATGTTCGTCATATCAGTGAAGGAGAAGAAACTCATGGATATCAAAATAAAGGAGCTGCAAACTGGATTTTGATGCAAGATTTCACCCCCAAATGTACTGTCAGAGCATTTCAAAGAGGATGCTACAAGTATGCCAATGTAAACAAATGGAGCACTCTTGGGGTTTCTATGGTGCTAGCAGCTGATGTGCTTTTCAACCACTGCTTTTCTTAACAGGGAACTCAAATATGAACAGCTACACAAGAACTGATGGGGGCCCAGCATGAAGGATGCACTCTGCATTCCTTACTATGATTATCTTTGCCCTCCACCTCTCTTTGAGGAGCTGGATCTTTGCTGAATACTTTTACATTCTAATTTAGAATTAATGCCCAATGAAATATGACTAGTACATTTTTTAAAAATTAAAAAAAGAAGAGATTGGACAACTCAGAAGACTACCAGTTTTGATTAGGACCTAGAGGAGAGGTTCTCAGCAGATCAAGTGCCAGTACAAGCCGCCTGGATGGTCAGGTGTAAAGGTACTAGAGATATTGAGGTAAAAAGAGGCCACATTGATTCTTTGGCAAGTTTCAATAGGAGAGTTGCAGCACAGACCTTTAAATTTTTTGAAGCAAGGACATGACTTCTATAATACTGTATTAAAAGTATAGTTCCTGGCATGATATTGGACCCGAGCAGAATTTCCAACAGTGAAACATTAAGGTTTAGTGACCAGAACTACCCATCATGCTCATAAATCACAAGGTTAGGCACAGCAGCAATCCACAATGTCTTAAAAAATTTTTTTTTAAAAAACAGGACCTAGGCAGGTCCAGAGGGCATTAGTAAACTACAAGATGTGGCCCAGAACTTATTGTCATTTACTTCTATTATATTGATATTTTTACTTTTACTCACACCAATGACTTTAGGGGTTCAAGTTTTTTTTTTTGACATTTGTCACCAAGAACCTACTGTAAAGTTATTGGTCTATTCTAAGAATCATAGAGGGATCTTAAAATACATACATACATATATACATAATATAAGTAATTATTTGAGAGCTTACCCAGATTTATGTTAAAGAGAGGAAATAACTTGAAAATAGTTCAATCATAAAGCCTCTTCATTTCTTTTTTCCGATCTATATTTCTATTTCTCTTCCTTGCCTAGTGTACTGCCTAGGATTTCCAGGACAATAATGAATAAAAATGGTCAACATCCATGCCTTATTCTCAAATTTAGGAGGGATAATTTATTTTCCACCATTATCGTGTTAGCTGAAGGCGTTTTTTCTTTCTTTTTTTTTTTTTTTGTTGGTGGGGAGGGGGGCACATCTACCAGGCCAGGGATTAAAACCTCACCACAGCAGCGACGATGTCGGATGCTTAACCTGCTGAGCCACCAGGAACTCCATAAAGCCTGTTCTTCCTTGATAACGTGTTTTTCAGTTTTACACAATGTGTAATTACAAAACAAATAGTGATTATTTTCAATACGCAGTGTTGGACTATTTCTAAATATTGCAAAGTCCTAAACCAGTGATCAATTAAGAGTTGAAAAGAACTTTAATAAAAACATCGAAACTTATTAGTTTTATATCATGAGGTGACGTTACCTCACTATAAGGTATTTCTCTAAGGACATTATCATACTAATGCTTGTTAATGTGGAACCATCAAATTCTGCTTAATGAGCATCTTCACGGGTCCCTATTCATTTAGCAATAATTCTACTAAACAGGATATCATCTTTTGGTAAAAGTACCAGAATTATAGCTGCAGAAATACTTTAATTTTAGTAAATCTTATAGAACATTTGAAACTGTAATAGAAGAGGAGTTCCCTGGTTGCCTAGTGATTAAGGATCTGGCATTGCCACTGCTGTGGTGCAAGTTTGATCCCTGACTGAAGAACTTCTACATACCTTGGGCATGGTCCAAATAAAATAAAAAATAAAAAAATAAATATGAGCAGGATAGTACTATTTTTTTGGTCTTTTTTGTCTTTTTAGGGCTGCTGGCACCCACAGCATATGGAGGTTCCCAGGCTAGGGGTCCAGTCAGAGCTGTAGCTGCTGGCCTACACCTCAGCAATGCCAGATCTGAGCCAGCTCTGCAACCTACACCACTGCTCACAGTTATACCAGATTCTTAACCCACTGAGTGAGGCCAGGGATCAAACCTGAGTCCTCAGGGATACTAATCAGATTCATTTCTGCTGAGCCACGACGGGAACTCCTGAGCAGGATAGTATTTATTTCTCTAAAAACTACTCTTCTAAAAGAGGGGATACTTTGCTCTTTTCATAATATCTCCATCTCAGTATACTAAGGCTTGAAAAGTAATGTAAAAAAAGCATTTGTTGTATAAACAAATGAAGAGACCGGCAATACAATAGAATATCAATTTCAATATTTCTTTAAACTTAGAAAACTAGGATTCAACTGGTTCTGAAGAATTACTTACATTTGCTGTTAACAATGCCCAACATTATCCCAGCTATCCAGAGAAGAAATGTGGGTATCATCACCTCTTTTCCACATCTAATCACAAATCAGTGTCCCTTCTTCCTTCACATACCTACTCCATTTAGTCTTTTGTCTTCTATTTCCACTATTACCTTGCTGATTAAATTCTGATTACATTATGCCTAACTACTTCTACAACCTCCTCAGTTCCCTGACTCTCCACTCCATTTCTCTAATAATGTCTGCTCACATATCACAGCTAGAGTAATTCCCTTGAAACAGAAGTTTCTTTACGTCATACTTCCTACCTCTCCACAACCTTTACTACAGTCCTATAGAAATATTCATTTCCTGTCAATTAGCTTTTCTTTCCTTTTTTTGTCTTTTTGCCTTATCTAGGGCCGCACCCACGGCATATGGAGGTTTCCAGGCTAGGGGTCTAACAGGAGCTGTAGCCGCCGGCCTTCGCCACAGCCACAGCCACAGCCACAGCCACAGCCACAGCCACAGCCACAGCCACAGCCACAGCAACGTGGGATCCAAGCCGCATCTGCAACCTACACCACAGCTCACAGCAATGCCGGATCCTTAACCCACTGAGCAAGGCCATGGATCGAACCCGCAACCTCATGGTTCCTAGTCGGATTCGTTAACCACTGAGCCACAACGGGAACTCCAATTAGCTTTTCTTTTAATTCTTTCTTTACCTATCCAAGTTCAGCCTAGCTCAAATAACACCTCCTATGTTCTATCTGTATTTCTCAGAGCTATAGAACTCTAACTAGAAGTAATAATGTACTCCTTTGGCATTTATCATTTTTCCTTAGCAATGCTGGTTATCATTACTCGGATTACTTTTATACATACCTTACTGATACAACTATAAACAGAAGTTGGGGACCATGTTCTTTACTTTGTGATTCCTCTTTTGTGGCTTGCTGTACATAGTTTAACAAGGACCAAAAGACTTAATATCCTGTAGAACAAAAATAAATGCTCTGGGGCCTTAAGCTAGGAAGAAACATATTATTAGAATCAAAGAAATATAGATCAGGAAGGACCCTCAGGGAAGAACTGGCACTTGAGACAGATTTTAAAAAACTGATAGGCCTTCCACAAGATAGAGAAAGAGGAAAAAACACACCTGGAGAAAAAAAAGAACACGAACAGAGGGAAGAGAAAACACAGGACAATTTCAAACCATCAGCCAAAGAATACTGAAGAAGAAAATTAAACATTTGCTAAATAATCAATACTCTAAGGTTTTTACAATTTCAGGTAGGCTGGTCCCTACCTTAATCAAGAGCCTTGTTAACTCCTGCTTGAAATAATGAAGAATACCCAAATCATCTCTCCTGCTTTTGGTATCTCCCTTCTTCCTCACTATCATTCACATCACTGCCAGATTAATTGTAACAAAACACAATTATGATCCAAAATAGCTCTGTTAAAAATTTTCAATGACTGTGACCTACTCACAAAATAAAGTCTAACCATGGCATCCAGAGTTCTTCACAAAGAAGTTCTCTTTCAGCCCTGTTCCCTTAAACCCTCTCTCATACCCTAAATTCAAACCAAAATGATTTCCTCCATTTTTTGTACAGTCTATGCATTTCGAGCTTCCCCTGCTTATGCTGAGCTCTATACACGAAATTCTCTTTCCTTCCAAACTACACTTAGCAATCATCTACTCATCCTTTAAGACTCTACTTAGATACGATTTCCTATGTGAAGCCTCCCTGACAATTCTCTCCTCTTGCAATGTTGGTGGAGCCTTTCTAGCCAATACCAATACACTTCTGCAATTTCCTACAGGGTTTTCAAATTGCACTCAAATTAACTGTATACTCATCTCTGAACAGATTATTGTAAGTAAAGCCAGGAAGTCATTTTACTGAACCTTTTGTAATTTCAGTCCCTAACACAGTGCCTTGCATAGAGGAGGTGTTTATTAAGTATTAAAAAGGAGAAAGAAATGGATGGATATAGGCAAAGGAGTCACCCAATACCATGCTGCTGAGAGGCTTTATTTTTTTTCTGTGAATTTTTTTTATTAAAGTATAGTTGATTTATTAAAGTATAGTTTATTAATAGGAGAAGTTTGTCTTTACCTTGGCAGGCTAACAACAAGTTACTGACACTACATGCTGAATTATCTTCCTAGAAAATTTAAACTGGTAGCAACATGCAGAGGGAAAAGAGAGTAAGGAGAAGCACAAAGTGGAGAGAGCTTTGCAATATTTCAGATGAAATGTGACATAAGGACTTAAACTTGGATAGTGATGAGGGGATTAGAAAAGAGATGAGGAGAATATTCATGATACATTATAGAGGTAAAATAGGACTTGATAACTAAGAGTAGGAAAGAAAAGATGAGGAATCAGATTCAGCCCTAATATTTTGATCATGGGAGACAAAAAGATCTGGTAAGAGAACTGGGAACATTACGTTTGAAGCAAGCGCTTGAAAATATGTGTCAGGGAGTTCCCGTCGTGGCTCAGTGGTTAACGAATCTGACTAGGAACCATGAGGTTGCAGGTTTGATCCCTGGCCTTGCTCAGTGGGTTAAGGATCCGGCGTTGCTGTGAGCTGTGGTGTTGGTTGCAGACACGGCTAGGATCCCGTGTGGCTGTGGCGAAGGCCGGCAGCTACAGCTCCTGTTAGACCCCTAGTGTGGGATAATCCATATGCTGTGGGTGCGGCCCTAGATAAGGCAAAAAGATAAAAAAAAAGAAAGTGAAAAAATATGTGTCAAAGCATAGGTAAGTGTCACAACTGAGATATGATGGTGAGAGAGATCAATCATTTTAGAGGTAACTGCTGAAATCAAGGTATTAGGAATGACATAAAGAAATAAACAGAAGAATTTCAAAGACAAAACCTTAGGGAAGGTCATTATTTAAGAATAGAAGGAAAATAATTTTTCAATTAAAAAAAGAAAAAAGAATAGGGGGAGAAAAAATTTTTTGAAGGAATAATTAAAGAAGTAGAACTTCAAGAGCACAGGGTCATAGAAGTCAACAGCATTTCAAGAAAGAAAAAATGTAAATACTACAGTGATCAAAGAGTATGAAACCTAACAAAGACGATTAGAAAGTCATGAATATTTCTCAAAAGACCAAACAGCAATTTGGAAATGACAGAAGGATGATGAATGAATGCTATACATAAGAAGAAGCAATGTGGAGTTCCCACCATGGCTCAGTGGTAACGAATCCGGCTAGTATCCATGAGGATATAGGTTCAAACCCTGGCCTTGCTCCGTGGATGTGAGCCATGGCCAGTAAGTATAGTTCCAATTTGATCCCTAGCCTAGGAACTTCATATGCTGCAGGTGCATCCCTAAAAAGACCAAAAAAAAGAAAAAGAAAAAGAAAGAAAAGGCAGAAGGAATGCATAAAACCTACTATTAAAGAGGAAAAAATATAAACTGCTTCATTAAAATGTATGTTCTATTTTTAAAAAATACAGATACCTGAATGATTAAACCTTTTACCTGATATTCTGGGTCTTTAAATGGATTTGAAAAGAATGAACTCGATTTCTCTATACATATTTTCTTAGAATGGCTTTTTCTCCCCTACTGCTGATGTTACAGCAGTTCCCACTGAATAAATTCTATCTTCAAAGATCTACTTTAAGATAATTTTATTCTACATGCTAAATATGTGAAAGTTTCAGAATCATATAACATTCATTTTTAATACAATCTTCCATTCTAACCTCTGTTTCATCACATTGGAGGGAAGAAATAATTATATACATCATTTAATGCTTACTTTTTACAATCAGAGTAAAGAAAGTTATATTAGTAATAAATAAATGCTTTTTATTCCTGAAAAGGTTCAACATGTATAAGGAGATAAAAATATGTTAGAACTATTTATAAACTCATAAGGAAGGTAATTACAGAATAAAGAAGCTAAAATAAATTTGCGGTGGTAATATGAAAAGACTATTTTCAACTGATGAAATGAGAATTTTCATATTACAGTACTTATTTTCTTACAAGTCTTTTTCTTACCTCAGAGATGTGGCTAGATAAAACTGTACTTCCAATTTTCTCCAAACAGCTTTGACCTATGCTTCCATCTCATGAATTCCAAGACAGTATTAAACTGATGCATATTTTCGTAAATCTGTTTAGAATAAAAGGGACATGTTTAAGACAAAGAACTTTTATTTGCCAGAATAGCTCATATAGAAGCAATACCAAAAATTTAATCATGTGCAAAGTTATTTATCTTCGATGACTAGTTACTATAGTACTTTAGAAACTTGGGAGTTCCCATCGTGTCTTAGCAGAAATGAATCTGGCTAGTAACCATGAGGACGCAGGTTCAATCCCTGGCCTCGTTCAGTCGGTTAAGGATCCAGCACTGCTGAGAGCTGTGGTGTAGATCACAGATGTGACTTGGATCCTGTGTTGCTGTGGCTGTGGTGTAGGCCAGCAGCTACAGCTCCAATTTGACCCCTAGCCTGGGAACCTCCATGTGCTATGGGTGCAGCCCTAAAAAGACACAGAGAAAAGAAAAGAAAAGAGAAGAGAAGGGAAGAGAAGGAAAGGGAAGGGAAGGGAACGGAAGGGAAGGAAAGCGAAAAGAAAAGAAACCTATGACTTCACCATTTTCCCAACCCTGCCCAAGGAAGTTTCACATTTTGAGTATTTTCAACTTTACTGAGTAGCGGTTTTATGGAAAAAAATTATTCACATGTAAAACTTCCGTATAAGCCTATGCTTTTGGGGAAAAAAATCACATCTCATTGAAAAACAGGAACAGCTAGAAGCAACATTTTACAATTCTACAATATTCACAGATTTCTACTTGAGCAAAAACATATTTGACCACCCAGCTAGCATTTCACTTTTTATCACAAAGTCTCAGTAAGCAGTTTTAATTTCAGTCAAACTTTTACTTACTAGAAATATGAGGGTCAAGAATTAATTGCATTGCTTGGTCTAAGTCTATGGGTTAGGTTTCAGCTATGTTACTACTGCCATTAGTGCCCAGCTGCTTTGAGACAATGTTCATAAATTTAAAAAATGGAAACCATTAAAATTTTTAATTTAAAGATAAGTGTGCTGTTTGCTTAGAGACTGTAAAAATAATTTCATTGAATATATCTTTTAACTGAAACTTCAAAGAGCAAAGTACTCTATTTCAAATTTTAAAAAGAAATTTTTTAAGTTGTATGAGCATGACTTATGTCCCGCTGCAAAGTCAAAATGCCTTTGTCTTCAAGAGTCCATTTAGAAGTATCATTTGTGTCACACTGAGGTTTAGTAGTCTTGGCAATAATGACCAAATTCATGTAAACTGGGGCAACCTGAAACGGTCTAGCATATCAGATAGCCTTTCTTAAAGACAAGAGTCTCCACTCAGCAGACAGGCTGCCATAGAACCATGCTAAATCTTTCATGGTCCAACTAAAGACTGACTGACCCTGAAAGCAATTAGGAATGCTTTGTCTGCATTTAGGAGCCTTTAACATTCTTCTTAATGCACTAGTTACCTAGAACTTTACCAGGTCCCTGACATTTTTCAGGGTACTCACATGACTATAAAACTCTTAGAACAAAAATCAGAGAAATCATCAGGGCGGTAATCCAGACCTGGTGCTTAGGGTTTGTGTGTCTGTTTTTCTCAGAGACAATCACAGTCTTGAAAAAATTACCTTATACTAATCAAAAAAGAAACGTATTGTGTTTCCACTTTAGAAATGGCATAAAGATTTTCCTTCATGGGGGATGCACTGAGGGTTTGGGACGGAAATGCTATAAAAATTTGGTTGTGATGATCGTTGTACACCTATAAATGTAATAAAACTCATTAAGTAATTAAAAAAAAAAAGACTTTCCTTCAAAGCCATTCTCTGCTAATAACTCATTCTTCCCTATGGATGTGCGGGAGAAGCGAGGGGAGCCAATCACTACATTAAATTAAGCTCAGATTAACCTATTTTCATAAAGTTTTAAATAGTCCGTCAAAGTAACTGATTCTGATTCTATAAAACACTTCCAGTGGGTCAGATAATAAATAAAATTAACATGTAAACCACTTAACAACCATTTTTTACTACAGTACTATTTATTACAATACTGCTTCCTTGGTGTGGAGAAAAGTTATAAGCTTCAGGCTAAATCTAAAGTTAATTTAAAAAACCAAAATACAGGAGTTCCCATCGTGGCGCAGCGGAAACGAATCCGACCAGGAACCATGAGGTTGTGGGTTCGATCCCTGGCCTTGCTTAGTGGGCTGAGGATCTGGCATTGTTGTGAGCTGTGGTGTAGGTTGCAGACATGGTTGGGATCTGGCATTGCTGTGGCTCTGGCATAGGCTGGCAGCTACAGCTGCGATTAGACCCCTAGCCTGGGAACCTCCATATGCTGTGGGTGTGGCCCTAAAAGGCCAAAAGACAAAAAAAAAAAAAAAAAAAAGCAAAATACAAAATCAAAAGAATCTTCAGATATACCATCTTCAAAATCCATTTGTCCTCCCTAACTTCTGTCACATGTACAAATACATAACAAATCATAAACTTCAGAAAACCTTTTCTAAAGATTAAATTTAAGATCAGCTAAGAGAAATCAAGTAAGATTTGACTTCTTTACTAAGAGGAAAATAAAAGCCAATCGAAGACAGAATGTGCTTCACAGTACAGGTCTGCAAATCACTTTTTAACATACTAGAAACTGTGTGAATCAAGTAAAGATTTTCCTAAATTCTGCAGTTACAATCCTTTAAGCAGATCTATAAATATGTACAGGCATAGAAGTAGGATTTATACAGGCAAAAAAAAGAAAAAAAAGTTGCCTGTAACAGCTTTAATCACTTAACATAAGGTAATTTGCCAAAGGCTTTAGCACTATGAACTGTGTTTAACAACAGGAAAGGGGATCCAGTCAAATATTAAACACTAAATGACTGTAAATAATATTTTCACCAAGGATTTTGTGCCTGAAGTTTTCAAGCTTCTTAGTTCCAGATAGCACGTTAAGGGAAAAATAATTTCTTTTTAAAAACACTGCAGAGCTTCTAAATGAATCAGAATAAATCAAGATCAAATCTTTCTGGATATATCCAAATACTTTGTAGTTTAGAGCTAACGTTAGAATTTCCTTAAAGTTAGTAAGCATTTACAAACATGTGAAAAGTTCATTTTAATCCCATACTGCCTTACAAAATAATCTTTTTTTGCCATCACAGAGTACATATCACTCTTGGTTTTCAAAATTGTGGCTCAGTGGGTTAAAGATCCAGTGTTGTCACTGCAGTAGCTTTGGGTTGCTGCTGTGGTGTAGATTTGATACCTGGCCCGGGAACTTCCACATGCTGCAAAGTGCAGCATCCCCCCCCCCCAAAAAAAAAGATCACTATCCATACAGAACCCATCAGTGATAAACATCAATTGTGGATATTACCTTTTAGAATTACTATTTTTTATATTTGATATTCTAAATTAGATATTATCTTTTAGAAGTGTGGATTATTATCTTTGAGGTGTTAGAATGTTATCCGTTAATTCCTGTATTAGTTGAATTTCCTGTATTAGTTGAATAAGCATAAAACATGCTTTTGATAAATACACCCACTCTAAGACATAATTTAAGACTGCTTTTGAATTTCTAACAGATGTCAAAAAGTAGTGGTTCAGGAGCTCCCGTCATGGCTCAGTGGTTAACGAACCCAACTAGCGTCCATGAGGACATGGGTTCGATCCCTGACCTCGCTCAGTGGGTTAAGAATCTGGCGTTGCCATGAGCTGTGGTGCAGGTCACAAACGTGGCTCAGATCTGGTGTTGCTGTGGCTGTGGCATAGGCTGGTGGCTACAGTTCCAGTTGGACTTCTAGCCTGAGAACCTCCATATGCCGCTGGTGCAGCCCTAAAACACACACACACACACACACACAAGCAGTGGATTTCTTATTCACAAAATCAGCAATATTGTACATTTTTCTTTGCATCACTCCAAATTCCCTCTTCATTTCTCCTTCTTAGCACTATAAAAGCACCCCATATACTGTATAAATACTGCTGTAAACATCATAACCACAATTACACAACCGTTTTTTAAAACTGTAAATTACAAAATATTTTATAAAACATTTCAGTTGGGTTCTTGAACTAAAGGTATTACTATTAAAACCTTCAGTACATTAACTGAAAAACACTATGCTTCAGAAAAACGTAATATAGTTTTAGTTGTAACTAAAAAGAACAGTATACTTTAAGTTAGTTTATCATTCATTTCTATAATAAAACCTATAAACTATTTAATAGAGAAAGGGAGGGTCATCTTATAAACAGGTTATATTCTAAATGTTCCAGAAGTCCATTATATAAAGCAAATATAAGCTTGATTGTGAAACTCAAGATGCCTTGTCTTATGAAACCAGATATAAACGGCATTAAAACTCAAAATACAAATGAACTTTAGTGTACAGTTCTACTATAGCACTCTTCTCCTTAAGCATATTTCCATACCAAACTATAAGTTTCTTATCCATTGCTATATCCTAGAATCTAGCAGAGTTCATGACACAGAGTAGGATTTCAATAAATAGCTGATCTGAAGTAGTGAATAGCAAAAACTCAATGATATGAAACTGAGTTTCCTAAAAAAACCTCACCTAATCTATAGCAGAGAACCAAAAGGAAAGGGGAAAAAGCTTCTTCTAAAAGAGACAAAACAAAAGGAAGCTTAACACCAGAGTTAGAAAACTCTGATCTAAGTCAATTGTAGCAATTTCCATTCTCCCTGCCAATGAGTGGTTTATCAATAAGCATCTGATGCATTTCCGGCTAATGAGACAAGATATTAAGTTTGCTGGGAAGCTTCTAGAGAAGGTTTTCCTGAGCTGAAGAAAAAAGACACCCATGTGAAAATATTTTTTTTTTGGGCAACTTTGGGTTTGAATTGTCAAGCAGAACTATGGCAAGCCATTTTAGGACCATGAGGAAGGAGAAAGCCTAAGAGGACAACACAACAAAAAAGGAGGACAGCATTAAAAGACAGTAGAAAAAACCTGGGTCCTTGGTGATATCGTTATGCATAAATGAAATAATGCTAGAATCATTTATTAATTTGAATCTTTTTATTATAGGATATTAAATCCTTTTATTGTTTATGCAATTTTCAATTACCAAAAGTAACCCAGTGGATATAGCCATTTAGGATTTACTAGGTATATTATTTATTTCAATGAATTCAACTGTTTGTTATCTATACAAGAGTAACTCTCTTAAATTTATCTCAATCCAGATCCTTCTTTTGAACTAGATACATATTTCTACACTATTAAATAGCTGTATTAAATGTTTAATCCACTGACATATCAAGAGAACAGAATATACCAACCACCCTCTATCAGCACAAAAATTATATATGCACCAATATTCACTTTTCTGGCTAATGGCAGCACCATCTAACTGTCAAAGGTGAAAATGTTTGGATAACTAGTCCCATCTTTCTCTGCTTCACTTATTATATTCAGGCAGTTATTAAAAGCTGCCTGTCCTAACTCTGATATTAAAATCTGTCTCCCTCAATTCCATACAGCTCAGTCTCTTAGTTTTCGTAGACCATGCCTCCTTTCTTAACTCTTTCACTGTATTCATGTTTCTAAAATGTAATTTCATGTGCTTCATGAAAAGATCATAAGCATCACAAGTTATTAGAAAACACAAAACTATAACGAGATACTACTACATACCCACTAGAATGGCCACCATCAAAAAGACAAACAATACCAAATGTTGGTAAGGACATGGAGAAACTGGAATTCCCACATAATAATTGTAATACCACAATGTAGCATGTTTCACACTGCATCACAATTACCAGTTTATACGTATGTCGCCTCAGAGTACAGCAATAGCATTTTACTAATGCTTGAGTCCCTCCCTGTGTTTTAAGAACAGCCCAGTGACTAGCACACAGGAGGTAATATATACTTTTAAATAGGTAACAGGGAAGAGAAAAATCCGAGTAGGTGAAATAAGCTCTGCACTATAAAGACACTTGTACAAGGACGGTTAATTGCCAATATTATGTAAAAGGAGTTCCTATCGTGGCTCAGTGCTAATGAGCTTGACTAGTATAGATGAGGACAAGGGTTCGATTCCTGGCCTTGCGCAGTGGGTTAAGAATCCAGCATTGCCGTAAGCTGTGGTGTAGGTCACAGACACGGCTCGGATCCCACGTTGCTGTGGCTGTGGTGTAGACCGCTAGCCTGGGAACTGCCACAGGCTGCGGCTGTGACCCTAAAAAGACCAAAAAAACAAAAAATCAACGTTATGTAAGAAAGAAAAATAAGAAGTCACCTACCCAATGTCACGGAAATGTTTTTTAGTGTAGGATCAGTTAAATAGCCACACTGAACACAATACTGTCATTTTTAAAATGAGATATATCTAAGCTATTTACACTGACATAGAAAGATAACCCAAATACTCAAGTTTAAAAAAAAAAAACTTCTCCATTATTAAAAATAACAATACACATATGATCATGTGTGTGCACACATGAGCAGTAAGTGTGAGGAAGATGAGGGACTAAAAGGGTACACACCAACTGTTCTGAGTGTAGGCAAAAAGTAGACACAACCTGAATGTCTATCAACTGATGAAGAAAGAAACAAAAGAAGGTATATCAAGCCAATGAATTATCATTCAGTCATAAAAATAAAGACATAAAAAGAACCAATTCAGATACAAGGATGAACCTTGAAAATATTATGCTAAGTGAAAGAAGCCAGACACAAAAAGCCACACAGTCTATGATTCTATTTATATAAAATTAGAAAATATCTAGAATATGCAATTCCTTAGAGACAGAAAATAAATATACTAAGGGATGTCTGCAATCAGGGTAGAGGGAGGAACTGGAGAAAAACACCAAAAGGGTGATCCATAAAAAGGAGGAAAAAAAGGATAAATCTGACTTTATCAAAATTAAAAATGTATGTTCTGAAAAAAAAAACTGTTAACATGAAGACAAGGTATAGATGGGTGAAATATATTTGCAGTCCATATATAGAGCAAAGGACTCATCAAGAATATGTAAAGAAATCTTAAAACTCAGTATTTACAAAAAAAACTCATCTAGAAAATTGGCAGAGAATATGAAGAGTTATCTTGGAGTTCCCTGGTGGCTCAGCAGATTAAGGATCCAGCATTGTCACTGCAGTGGCATGGATTCAATCCCTGCCCCAGAAACTTCTGCCTGCAGTAGGTGTGAACAAAAATAAAAATGAAAAGATATTTTACTGAAGAAGATACCTGGATGACAAATAAGCATATGAAAAGATATCGTTAACAAGAGTAACCATCAGGGAAATACAAATTAAGACTATGCTGAGATACCACTACACAACTACTGAAACAGCTAAAATAAAACAGTTAACAAAACCACAAGCTGGTAAGAATGTGAAGAAAATGGATCTCAATTACTTTGCTATTAAGAATGTAATAAGTGATTACACATTAAAAAAGTTTCCTTAAAAAAGAAATATATTCATAATAAGTGAAGTCAGAGAAAGACAACAAATATGAGATATCATTCGTATGTGGAATCTAAAAAACGATAAAAATGAACTTGTTTACAAAACACCTACGAACTCACGGACTTCAAAAACAAACTTATGGTTACCAAAGGGGAAAGGCTGGGGGAAGGATGGATTGGGAGCCTGGGGTTGGCATAGGCACACTAATGTATATGGATCGGATGGTTGACCAGGACCTGCTATATATACAGCACAGGAAAATCTACTTAATATTCTGTGATAGCTTACATGGGAATGGATATGTGTATATGTATAACTGAATCACTTTGTTTTACAGCAAAAATTAATACACTGTAAATTAACTATACTTCAATAAAATTTTTAAAAAAATTAAATATACACTTATCATGTAACCAAATCCACTCCTGGGCACCTGTCCCAAAGAACACTTCAGCTTTTTTTTTAATTTTCATTTTTTACTGAAATACAGTTAATTTACAACGTTGTGTTAAGTTTCAGGGGTAGACAAAGTGATTCAGTTATACCTCCATTCTTTTTCAGATTCTTTTCCCATATACATTAATACAGAAAACTGAGTAGTGTTTCCAGTGCTATACAGTAGGGCCTTGTTGATTATTTTATATATAATAGTGGTAGATGTTAATCCCAAACTCCTAATTTATCCCTCCCTCACAATTTTCACCTTTGGTAACCATAAATTTGTTTTCAAAGTCAATAGGTCTGTTTCTGTTTTGTAAATAAGCTCATTTGTATCCTTTTTTTAGATTCCACATTTAAGTGACTTCACTTAATATGATAATCATAGGCCCATCCGTGTTGTTGCAAATGGCATTATCTCATTCTTTTTAATGGCTAGGTAGTATTCCATTGTATGTATGTACCATATCTTCTTTATCCATTTATCTGGTGACGGGCATTTAGGTTGTCTCCATGTCTTGGCTATTGAGAATAATGCTGCAATGAACATAGGGGTGCATGTTATCTTTTGAATTACAGTTTATCTGGACATATGCCCAGGAGTGGGATGGCTGGATCACATGGTAGTTCTGGATTTAGTGCTCTGAGGAACCTCTATACTGTTTTCCATAGTGACTGTATCAATTTACATTCCCACCAAGAGTGTGGGAGAGTTCCCTTTCCTCCACACCCTCTCTAGCATTTGTTATGCATAGACTTAACAACTCCCATTCTGACCAGTGTGAGGTGGCATCTCATTGCAGTTTAGATTTATATTTCTCTAATAATTAGTGATGTTGAACACTTTTTCATGTTTCTACTGGCCATCAGCATGTCTTCTTTGGAGAAATGTCTATTTAAATCTTCTGCCCATTTTTCAACTGGATTATTTGGATTTTTCTGTTCTTGAGTTGTATGAGTAGTTTGTATATTTTGGATATTAAGCCCTTGCCAGTTGTATCATTTGCAACTATTTTCTCCCATTCTGTAGACTGTCTTTTCATTTTGCTTATGGTTTCCTTTGCCCTGCAGAAGCTTCTAAGTTTTACTAAGTCCCACTTGCTTATTTTTGTTTTCATTTCTATGGTCTTGGGAGATTTCCCTAAGAAAACATTTGTATGGTAGATGTCAGTGAATGTTTTGCCTATGTTCTCTTCTAGGAGTTTTATAGCGTCATGTCTACAGCAAATCTTTAAGTCATTTTATTTTTGTGCATGGTGTGAGAGTGTGTTTTAGTTTCACTGATTTACATGCAGCTGTCCAGTTTTCCCAGCATCACTTGTTCAAAAAACTGTCTTTTTCCCATTTATATTCCTGCCTCCTTTGTCAAAGATTAACTGACAGCAGGTGTACGGGTTTATTTCTGAGCTCTCTATTCTATTTTGTTCCATTTGCTTTTGTACCAGTACCACACTGTCTTGATTACTGCAGCTTTGTAATATTGTCTGAAGTGTGGAAGAGTTATGCCACCTGCTTTGTTTTTTTTTTTCCCCCGCTCAGGATTGCTTTGGCAATTTGGGGTATATTTTGGTTCCATATAAATTTTTCAATTATTTGTTCTAGTTGTATGAAAAATATCATGGGTAATCTGAGACAGACTGCATTAAATCTGGAGATTGCTTTTGGTAATACAGCCATTTTAACAACATTAATGTTTCCAATCCAGGAGCATGGGATATCTTTCCATTTCTTTGAATCCTCTTCAGTTTCCTTTATTAACATTGTATAGTTCTCAGCATATAAGTCTTGAATCTCCTTGGCCAGGTTTACTCCTAGGTATATTTTTGGTGCGATTTTAAAAGTTATTATACTTTTATATTCCTTTAATATTTCATTGTTAGTATACAGAAATGCAACCAATTTGTGAATGTTAATCTTGTATCCTGCTACCCTGCTGAATTCATTTATAGACTGAGTAGCTTTTGTGTGGAGTCCTTAAGGTTTCTATGGAGAGTATCACATCATCTGCATGTAGTGACAATTTTACCTCTTCTCTTCCAGTTTAGAGCCCCCTGCAGCGGCAATCCCTGAGGTGACTGGAGCCACAGCAAGTGCTGGTCATGGGACCCTTATTGGTGGTAGACCGTGCCCAACTCTGGAGTCTGAGATGGCTGCAGCGGTTTGCAGCCACCCCTGTATTCCACACAAGACACACCCTGCTGCCTCAGAGTGTGCAAAGAAGTTTCTATGGCAGTCCTACCCGCCCCCTTCTCTCATATTCCCCAACAATGGTGCCTTGCTTCTCTGGCAGGCCCAGGCCTTCTCCCACACTCCCTTGGCTGTGGTGCCCTGTTCCCTAGCCCCCTCAGGGTATTTCCACACAGCCAACCACAGTTCTCCCCCCAGAACTAACTTGCATAGCCCGAGTCTCAGCACCCAGTCCCTGACCACATGTCCCAGGCTGTGGTGCACCAGGCAGTGGTACTGATTGATTGTGTAGCTCTCTTTCTGCCTCAAGTCTCCCCATCTGGTTGATCTCACCATCGGTTAGGTAGCCTCCCAGAGTGCAGATTCCTTTCCTCTTTCACAGCTCTCTCTCAGGAGTTGCTGGTCCTTATCCTGATTCCTTTTTTCCTCTTCTTTCTCTCTTTTTCACTTTTGCTCTACTCAGTTATGTGGAAGGTGTCTTGCCTATTTTGGAAGTCTGAGATCTTCTGCTGGTGTTCAGTAGATGTTCTGTGCAAATCATTCTACATGTAGATGGGGGTGGGGGGTGATGTATTTGTGGACGAAGATGGGTGCCATGTCCTACTCCTTTGCCATCTTGATCCTGCCCACCATAGTGTTTAAATGGCTCAGAACCATAAATACAAAATTTACCAATGTCAATTTCAGGATGATATTGTACTACATGCAGTAATGAAGTACCCACTGGGGGAGGTGAAGAGTACAAGGGCCTAACCTTACTATTTTTGCAATTTTCTATGAACTCATATAATTATTTCAAAATTTTAAAAAGTCCTACTTTCTAAAACTATTTTTACCTCTGTTTTTCTTTCTTTCTCACTTTCTCTCTCTTTCTTCCTTTTTGTCTAACCCAGAGCATATGGAAGTTCCTGGGCCAGGGATCAAATCTGAGCTATAGCTATGATCTTCACCATAGCCATGGCAATGCCAGATCCTTAACCCACTGCACTGGATGGGGGAATCAATCCCACACTGCCACAGAGAAAAGTCTGGATCATTAACCTGCTGCACCACAGAGAGAACTCCACCTCTGCTCTAAATTACATTTTTGGAGTTCCCATTGTGGCGCAGAGGAAACGAATCTGACTAGGAACCATGAGGTTGCAGGTTCGATCCCTGGCCTTGCTCAGTGGGTTAAGGATCTGGCGTTGCCGTGAGCTGTGGTGTGGGTCGCAGATGCAGCTCGGATCCCATGTTGTTGTGGTTCTGGCTCAGGCCAGCAACTACAGCTCCGATTGGATCCCTAGCCTGGTGACCTCCATGTGCCGCGAGCGCGGCCCCCAAAATGACAAAAGACTAAATAAATAAATAAACAAACAAACAAATAAAATTTTGAATAGCAAAAATAATTGTTCAAAGATTATTCAAGGTATATTATTTCTTTCAAATCACCTAGGAAACTTCAATTTTGCAGTGACTTCTAGTACTCTGTAGGAATGAAGAGTCCCTAGAATAATAGAGGTCTAAAGAATAATAGAGGTCTAAAGAAACCAGCAATTCCTAGAACAAATTCTGGGTTGTCAGTCCCCTCTATCCCTTACTCTGGAAAGAAGTGGTTACTCCTCAGAGACTATGGATCTATTGCAGGGGTAGCAAATATAGCAAGTTTGATAGAACCACCTCCTGCAGCAGAAGGAACCCCCCAAAAATCATCTCCCTGTATGTTATCAATTTATTCTTCTGAGAACGAAGCATGAAAACCACTTCTATATTTTCATTTCAATTTTGTCTATAACTTATTAACGTAATATTCACAGTAAAAGACATTTAAATTACCTGGTACACCTTTCTCTTTCCAAACAAATCCAATTCAGGCAGTAGAGAAAGATATCACCCATTTTTTTCCTATAGAATTTTGAGAAATTATCAGTAGATAATTTGTTTTTTTAACTCATAGGTACACACATTATGGAGCAAGTTCCTCTGAACAGTCTAACTACATACAAACAAAATTTCTACTATTAGGAATCATCAGGAATTGATTCTAGATTGCTAAGGGTTCACTAATTCTTCTAAAATGTGTATTGCTGAACCTTCTCAAATGAAGTAGAAAGATTATTTAGAATTAATATTATGAACACTAATTAGTGAAATCATTGGTGACTATTAATGCGCAGTGCTGTTTGCTCCAGTCTAAATGGTCCCCCAAAGAGTGCTATGCCTATTCACTTATTTCCTTGCTTGTTTGCTTATTTCTTTTAGCTTGCATCCCTATTTTTTTCTTAAGTTTTTTCCCCTTGCTAACAGCTACCTAGAATGCATGTTTGCTAACATAATAATAATACTGTCTCCCCATTTTTCATTTACATCATCCCTATACTAGCTTAATGTAGCTCTGTTTCCAAGTCTATAAAAACAAAAAGGCTGCATATGACAGCCTCAGACTAAGAGTATAAAAACTGAACACATCTTCTATTGTAATAAAGTAATTTTTATACTGTTGTATTATTAAGTAGTCTCCTTGAAAGACCACTTCAAGGAGAAGGGAAAAATGAAACACGTGAGTGAGTCAACATAGAAAAAAACAAAGACGGATGGAGCTAAAAACTGTAAACACATCTCAAATGCCTACTTAACATTTCTAACAAGATGCTAAACTCCAGCTACATGAAGCAGAACTCATTACTTTGTTTTTCCAGCTTCTCACAAACCTGTTCCTCTTGAATTCCTTATTTGGCTTATTGTACAATTGTTCACGAGAAGATTTTTTTGTTACCACTACCTAATCAGGTTAACAGTGTATATCCCCAAAGACCCCAAAATTCTAGCTCAAGGTACATAACCCTGGGAATCTCCCGCATATAATTATCAGAAAGCACGTATAAGAGTATTTACAGCAGCATTTTCTTAATAGCAAACACCAAAGGAAATCCAAGTTTCCAACAACAGTAAAACGGATAAACTGTACAATATTCATATAATGGAATTACCACACAGTAGTGAAATGAAAGTACCTCAGATAAGTGTGTCAACATGAATGAAATCTCTAAATCATAAACAAAAAAGTCCAAATCAAGCAACAAAAAAAAGTCCAAGAAGAAGACAGTACGATTCCATTCACCTAAAACTCAAAAATGGGAAACACTAGAAAAATGTATATTAAAGGAAAAACACAAAAGTGGAAAAACTTAAGGAATAGCACAAAGTTTAGGATTATGGTTTCATCTGGGGAAGGAGAAGCCTTGTCCTGAGCCCTCAAAGCTTCCAAGATGCCATTATACTTCTTAAGATAGGTTGGGACAGATATATTCATTTATTATTAAAACTCTGTAAAGTGTACATTTATATTATACGTACCCTTGTATGTAAGACAGGTTTTTAGCATAAAATTTTATCCTAGTCTGAAGTAAATACAGTTAAATGTTAGTATTTTTTAAGTCTGGTATTTGGTACACAGATGTCTATTACACTACTTTCTATATTTTTGGAATCTATCATAAGTTAACTTAAAAATATTAAGAAAGCACAACAACACTGTATTCTGAAATTTAAGGACATGACATCACAAATCTTTAGAGGCAATAAATCCAAGCAAATACTAAGCTATTATAAAGTGAAAAAGAAAAAAAATTACTTGATCTCCTGATATAATGCACTGGAAAATATACAACACTGTCTATATAGTATTCATTCCAAAAATTTTAACTTTAGTCATGAAATACAAAAATGGAAACAGCAAATGTGGGGTATACTATTAAAAGAAAAACTGGATAAGATTTCATAAAAGACCACAAGGGTGAGGGTATGGTGGAAATAGTTGCTAACTGCAGCTTACTTTCAAATGGCTCAGGAAAAGCAAGACGTATGCTTTCATAAACAGAGTGAAAGCAGATGAGGAAATTTAAATAAGGACAGTATTATATAGCACTACTGTATTAACACCAGATCTCTTAGATAGGATAAAGCAGCTCTTAAGGAAACGACCTTGTTTTTTTTTTTTTTTTTACCTTGTTCATAGGACATACTCACTAAAATATTTAGGGGGTAAAGTGTCAAAATGTTTGCAACTTACATTCAATGGCTCAGGAAAAAAAGTGTGTGTGTTTTTATAAACACAGAGAGAGAGAAAACAGAAAAGACAAAATGTTAGCAAGTGAAGTGGTGAATATAACTGAAGTGAGTATTATCTGTTCAAGTTTTATACCAATTTAAAAGTTTTTAGGAGTTTCTGTTGCGGCTCAGCAGTAACGAACCAGAGTATCCATGAGGACGAAGGTTCAATCCCTGGCCTCACTCAGGGGGTTAAGGATCCAGCGTTGCCATGAGCTGTGTAGGTCACAGGCATGGCTTGGATCTGGCGTTGCTGTGGCTGTGGTGCAGGCTGTCAGCTATGGCTCAGATTTGACCCTTAGCCGGGGAAATTCCATATGCTGTGGGTGTGGCCCTAAAAAGATGAAAAATAAAAATAGAAGTGTTTAAAGTAAAAAATTAGGGGAAAATATGTACTTCATCAGTTATAAGTTATAATTTTACACACAAGTTTTAGTGAATAATGTATGACAGAAATTATTAAAATCAAAAATTGACAGATCTATATGTCCCAGGGATCTTTCCTCCATCAGCAAATTTTAAAAACTTGATCCTCTAAATTATAAACTGTAAACTGTTCAACAGGATGAAAAATTACACTTAGCTTATCAGGTCAACGATTACAACTGTGCTTCAAAAACAGTATCATAATCAATTTAAAGGCATATGGGCTTTAAAAAATTGTTTAGCAAGTCAACTGTACTATAACATAGAAAGATTTTATTTGATACTGCCAAAATAGATACAGAAGTACCAATACTATAGAACACGGTATTTTTAAATGTCCTATTTAGGAAATAGAAGAATGTTTTAAAATTTATTTCTCAGAAAAGATCTATTTCCTAATGACGCATACCTATATTTTCAGGATTGGTAAGGCAAAGCAGTAAGGATGGAATGAATTCCTTTAAAACATGGGTAGTTCCCTAGAAAACTAATTACATGCCATGAAAATGGATAACCATCCTATCACCTAAGGATGTACTGGTTGTCAGAATTTAATCCAATTAACCTGTTATATAACAGTCGGCTTTATTATTACTTATTAAGCACTTAAAACTGCCTTCATTAAATAACCGTCATTCATCCAAATGTTTAATTCCAAACATCAATGAAACTAAGTAAACAACATTCTGGAAATTTGAGAAAAATAAAATTTTCAATTAAGAGCACCCACATAAAACTCATCACTTGTATAAGAATACGCAAACTAACAGCTTCTGACAGGAAAGGGTAATGGACTACAGATAGTTCTTCCAAAGGCCAGGTGTGGGACAGTGTTGTTACATGTTCACAGGTGGGTAAACACACAGGGAAGAAAAATTTAACTGCGAAGCCTACATTTAATCTCATCTCTATGTGATGAGAGGCAGGTAGTTAATTACTGATCAACAGTCTTTCAAATCAGTGAGTCACATCCCTAAGGGAGGGGTTTGTAAGCAGGATGTGCAACAACCAGGACAATCAAGGAAGATTTCAAAAAGAAGCCACAACAGGTTTTGAAGAGTTGCAGTCCGACAATTAGAATCAGTATCCCAATATAAGGGCACATAACCTAACAGTCAGACTATGGATTACCCACCTTCTTGAAAAACATACCTGTACTTTAGGGACTAAGTTTATAAGGCTAGATAGGTTTGAAATTCAGAGAACAGCTATATTATCAACAGGCAAGTGAAGATGAAAGAGAAAAGGTACTTGATAATACTTCTGAAGGCACTATGGTAAATTTTAAAGCATTTAAGACATAGTTCCCTACCAGCAAGCAACATTTAATCAACTTGAGCAGTCATATTAAAACTTACACATTAGTACCAGGTGACAATATAAATCACCACACATGACAACAAACTGAGAGTAAAACATTTGCTTCACAGGTAGAGAGATCACTGTGGGTTGAACTTAAGTGTCACCCCTTCAAGGACTGGAGGGGTTGGATAGTATAAAAGGGGGGAGGGGGACAGGTTCAGATGAGCATTTTATGGGGAGGGCCAACGTGGGGGGGGGGCAGGAGGGTACACTGTGCCTGGCTATTGTCCCACCTGGGGCCTATATTCTACAGTTGTGGAGCACAATAATCAATGCACAGTCTGAACCAAACAATAAATTCCCAGCTACTCTGAAGCCCACATCCACAGCAGACATCAATAAATCATTTTATTTCTCCTTATAATCAAGCATCAAAAATTTCATAGTCCTTAATATAGAAATCCCAACAGTGAAGACATTAAGATGTCTGAAATTCACCTACTATTCTTTAAAAAAGGAGAGGATAAAGAAAAGAACACAGGCTTAAGAGCATGGGCTCTGTGGCCAGACTGAGTATCAAGGTTAGAATCCTGTTTCCATCACTTACCTGTTGTAATAATCTGACAAAGTTGCTTAACTTCCTCAGTACCCAGTCTGTAAAATAGGGACAGTAACTATATGTATCTGAAGGGTGAGGATCAAAGGAGTTAATGTAGGTAAAGCACTTATAATAGTGCCAGACAAATGTTAGTATTTTCTAAGTTTAAGGTACTATTATTTTCTATCAATAGGAAATCAACTACATTCTCAGGAAGTAATCACAGTCTTACATGAGGCATAATAACACAATATATATTAAAATGTTGCTAGGTACAGAAAACATTCTAAGTCACTGATAGAAAAACCATTCAGTACTTAATTATGCCTAATTAGCATTGAACACTTGCTAGCTAATTTAAGAACAGAAGTATATCATCAAAGATATCATTCTCTATATTTACTGAACATTTACTATGTTCCAGTTACTGTACTAAATTCTATACATTAATTATCTTGTTTAGTCTTTAAAAGAAACTTCTCTTTGGCTGCATCCACAGCATGGGAAAGTTCTCAGGCCAGGAATCAATCCTGAGCCACAGTAGTAACCTGAGCCACAGCAGTAACAAAGCTAAATCCTTAATTGCTAGGCCACTAGGGAATTCTAAAATAAACTTTTGAAGTAGGTACCTCTACTAATTCCATATTACAGATAAGAAAACTGAGGCTCACAGTGATTGCAAAACCTAAGGTCACACAGTTAAATACTAGTAAATATCAATTATTAAAGCTGGGATTTAACCCAGGTAAGCTGGACTCCAGAGACTTTTAATCCTAAACTGTATTTTCTTTTTCTAAATCCTTGTCCAACTTGCTAAGATATAACAATCAGATAAATATAAAATACTATTTTAAAGTAATAAAACTGTAGGGGAGGCAATAACTAAAGGGTATGATATTTTTGATTTGAGGGTTTTTTAAAATGAAGTATTGTCACTGTATAATATTATATAAGTTACAGGTGTACAATATAGTGATTCACAATTTTTTTTTATAGCTGTACCTATGGCATATGGAAGTTATGGGCTAGGGGTTGAATCACAGCTGCAACTGAGGTCTATGCCTGAGCCACAGCAACACCGGATGCAAGCTGCATTTACAACATACGCCACAGCTTGCAGGAATGCCAAATCCTTAACCCGCTGAGCAAGGTCAGGGATCACACCTTCATCCTCATGGAGACTACGTCAGGTCCTTAACCCACTAAGTCACAATGGAAACTCCAGTGATTCACAATTTTAAATGAAAGTTTCATTTTGAGGTAATGAAAATGTTCTAAAATTGACTATGATGACAGTGGTACATATCTGTGAATATGCACACTAAAATGTACACTTTAAATGGGTGAACTGGGAGTTCCCATTGTGGTTCAGAAGCTTACAAACCGAACTAATATCCATGAGGATGCAGGTTTGAGCCCTAGCCTCACTCAGTGGGTTAAGGATCTGCATTGCCAAGAGCTGTGGTGTAAGTCACAGATGTAGCTTGGATCCAGCATTGCTGTGGCTGTGGTGTAGGCCAGCAGCTGTAGTTCCAATTCGACCCCCAGCCTGGGAAGACCCATAAGCTGCAGGTGCAGCCCTAAAAAGCTAAAAAAAAATCGTGAACTGTATGTTATGTGAATTGTATCTCAATAAAGCTGTTTTAAAATATTCTTTAAAAAAACAGTAAAATTAGTTGTTTTGTTCTTTGGTCAATTTCACAGCACACAGAAGTTCCAAGACCAGAGACTGAACCTGTATCACAGCAGCAATAACACTGGATCCTTAACCAGCTGAGCCACCAGGGAACTCCATAAAATTATACTAGGTGTTAATTAGAGTTTGATCCATTTACTTAGAGTAAGAAAATAATTATTTTCAGAACAGAAAGATTTATAGTCAATAAGAAAAAAAGGAGTTCCCATCATGGCTCAGCAGAAATGAATCTGACTAGCATCCGTAAGGAAGCAGGTTCAATCCCTGGCCTCGCTCAGTGGGTTAAGGATCCGGCATTGCTGTGGCTCTGGCGTAGGCCAGCAGCAATAGCTCTGATTCGACCCCTAGCCTGGGAACCTCCATATGCTGCAGGTGCGGCCCTAAAAAGACAAAAGACAAAAAAAAAAAAAATGTTATGACGCTAAAAGTCTATTATATAACCCTGGAATTATGAGTATAACCCATCTAGAGGGAGATTTAGCAATATGCCTCATGTACCCACTAGCCCAGAAATTTTAGTAAGAGACACTTTTATATTTCACAAATAAAGATTTAACCCCCAAATCATGCATTGAGCTATATGAATGATCCTATAACATTCTTAATGATAGTAAAAGAAAGAAAGTAGAAATGATAGCTAACATTTATTAAGTACCAATAATTATTTTTAATATATTATCTCATTTATTACTTACAGCAACTCTAGGAATTAGATAAGAAAGCTATCTGCATTTTTAAGACGAGAAAACTAAAACCCACAGTAGCAATGTGCTCAAGGTCACACAGCTAGTGAGTATCTGCAGCCAGAATTTCAACCTAGGCAGTTTCAACACTGCCAATTTGTGTGGCTACTACAGTGCACCGCAGAAAAGTAAGTACTTGGAAATATACTCACACTATATTAAAACAAAAAATCAGGTATCAAAACAAGAGGCACAGTGTGATCCTTCTTTTTTTTTTTTAATGGATTTTAAAAAAGATGAAACAGAAAACAGCCTCAAATTTAACAGTGAGTATGTCTGAGAGGTAATATTACAGTGGTTCATCATCTTCTTTAAATTTTCCGTATTTTCCACATTTTGTATGCAAGGTAATTTTTTTTTCCTTTTTATGGCTGCACCAGCTGCATACAGAAGTCCTGGGCTAGGGGCTGAATCAGAGCTTCAGCTGCAGGCCTATACCACAGCCACAGCAATGCCAGATCCAAGCCACATCTGCAAGCCATACTGGATCCTTAAGCCACTGAGGGAGGCCAGAGATCGAACTCACATCCTCATGGACATTATGTCAGGTTCTTAACCCACTGAGCTACACTGGTAACTCCTACAAGGTATATTTTTTAAAAGTGAAGTTCCTTTAAAAAAAAAAGTAAAAAGATAGTGACAATTTCAAGGTCCGCAGAAAGCACATGTAATTTAAAAAAAAATACTCAGAAGAAGCTGTTAAATTTTCTAAATGGGTTGCTGACAAATTCAAGGGAAGTGGTAGAGGCAAACGGCAAGGAAGAAGTATGCTAAGAAAAAGTGACAGGAACTCCTTAGGTATAGACTACCATTTTGATAAGTTCAGAGATGAAAAGAAGAATGGTATATAGATAGTCTCAAGGTAATAACAGTGTCAAGGGAAGGTTTTATTGGTTTGTTTTTAATTTCAAGGCAGTTTGATCAGGGCTATAATCTAGCTGCAAATAGTCTGTGTCAAGGATGAATGTCAAGACAGACAAGGAGTGGGAGGTCCCAGAAGACAAGGATCTAGCCTTTAAAAACGTGAAACTTTTGTGCAACAGGAGAGAGAAAAGAAAGGACTCATAAAAAGAGATCTTTGAGGGGCGAGGAAGGGAGGAGGACATGGTGTGCCACTGTCCAGTTTTCCCAGTGCCACTTATTGAAAAGACTGTCTTGACAGAGACAAGACTGCAGAGTAGAAGGACCTGGGCTCACCTCCCCTCAGGGAAAAAAACAAAATTACAGCTAACTGTTGAATAGCCATGAGCAAAATAGACTGGAAGCTACCAAAAAAGATATCCTATATTCAAAGACAAAGAAGTAGTCACATCAAGATGGTAGCAAGCCCATAACTGCTTTCACAATACAAGCAAGCCCATAACTGCAGGGAAGGTGACCCACATAAATGTATCACAGAGGCTCTTCCACAGGAGAGTTTGGGGCCCCACATCAGGTTCCCACACTTGGGGGTCTGGCACTGGAAGGAGGAGCCCCTGGAGCATTTGGTGCTGAAGGCCAGAGAGGTGTGAGAGCAGGAGCTCCACAGCACTGGGGGAAACAGAGACTCCACTGCTGGAGGGCAGGCACACAGAGTGTTTCATGTGAGCTGGGTCCCAGAGCAAAGCAGGGACTGCATCAGAATCTGGATCAGGCCCACCTGTGGGTCTTGAAGGACCTCCTGGTAGAGCAGGGTGTGGCTGAGGCTCCCTCTGGGGGAAGGACACTGGTTGCAGAGGTCCCAGGAAAAATCATCAGTGTGAGCTCCCCTGGGAGCTGCCATTTTGGAAAAATTTGGTCCCACACATCAGGGCTGAGAAGCCCCAGGCCAAACAACAAACAGGGTGGATTACAACTCCACACATCAGCAAACAGGCTGCCTACAGTCTTCCTATGCACACAGCTGCCCCTAATCACACCCAGAGAAAAAGCCCCACCCACCAGAGGGATAAGACTCAGCTACACCTACCAGTGGGCAGGCACCAATCCCTTCCATCAGGAAGCCTGCAGCAAGCCCCTGTATCAACTTTACCCACGAAGCAAGAGAGGCTACCACCCTGGAGCCTGCAAAAATGAGACCATACAAAAAGCTATACAAAATGAAAAGTTAGAGGAATATGAGACAGATGAAGAAAAAGACAAAACCCAGAAGACTGTCTATGTGGAGATAGGAAACCTACCTGAAAAAAGACTGCTAGCTAGTAAGGATGATCCAATATCTTGGAAACAAACTAGAGGCAAAGATCAATAAATTAGAAGAAACATTTAACAAAGGAATAAAATTTTAAAGATTCAACAAGCAGAGATGAACAACACAATAACTGAAATAAAAAATTCACTAGAAGGAACCAATAGCATAATACAGGAGGCATAAAAACAAAAAAGTGAGGTGGAAGACAGACTGGTGGAACAACTGATGTGGAAAAGAACAAAGAAAAAGGAATGAAAAGAATTGAGGACAATCTAAGAGAACTCTGGGACAATTTTAAACGCAACAACATTTGCTTTACTGGGTGCCAGGAGAAGAGTGACAAAGGGTGGAGAAAATATTTGAAGAAATAATAGCTGAAAATTTGTCTAACACGGGAAAGGAATCGCTCACTCAAACCCAGGAAGCACAAAGAATACTACATAAAATAAATCCAAGGAGGAATACCTTGAGACACATTTTAGTCAAACTGACCAAAATTAAAGAGAAAATAATGGAAGCAGCTAGGGAAAGGCAACAAATAACATACAAGGGAACCCTGATAAGATTAACAGCTGATTTTTCAGGATAAACTACATAGGCCAGAAGGGAGTGGCATAATATACTTAAAGTGATAAAGGAAAAAACCTATAACCAAGAATACTCTATCCAGCAAGGTTCTCATTCAGTTGTTTGTTTTGTTGGGTTTTTTTTTTTTCTTGTCTTTTTAAGGCTGCACCTGGGCATATGGAGAATCCCAGGCTAGGGATGAAACTGGAGCTTTAGCTGCCAGCCTACACCACAGCCACAGCAACACCAGGTCCAAGCCAGGTCTGTGACCTACATCACAGTTCACAGCAACAGTGTATCCTTAACTCACTGAGCCAGGCCAGGGATCGAACCCACTCTCTCATGGATACTAGTTGGGTTTGTTACTACTGAACCACAAAAGGAACTCTTCTTATTCAGATTTGAAGGAGAAATCAAAAGCTTTACAGACAAGCAAAAGCTAGGAGAATTCAGCACCGCCAAACCAGCTTTAGAATAAATACTAAAGGAACTACTCTAGGCAGAAAAGAAAAGGCCACAATTAGAAACAAGAAAATTACAAACGAGAAGGCTCACCAGTAAAGGCAAACATACAGTAAAGGTAGGAAATCATCAGCACACAAAGATGCTAACAAAACCAGCAATTGTGAGGAGTGTACAAAACAACCGTGTGTGTGTGTGTGTGTGTGTGTGTGTGTGTGTGTGTGTACACAAAACCTATATCAAAACTTCATGGTAACCGCAAACCAAAAATCTACAATAAATACACACAAAAATAAGAAAAAAATAATACAAACACAATACTAAAGACAGTCATCAAACAACAAGAGAAGAGAACAAAAGAAGGGAAGAAAGGGAGTTCCTGTGGTGGCACAGCAGTAATAAACACAACCAGTATTCATGAGGATGCAGGTTAGATCCCTGGCCTCTCTCAGTGGGTTAAGGACCTGGTGTTGCTGTGAGCTGTGGTGTATGGTGCAGACATGGCTTGGATCTGGTGTTGCTGTGAGCTGCAGTACATAGTGCAGACACGGCTTAGATCTGGTGTGTTGTAACTGTGGTGTAGGCCAGGAGCTACAGCTCCAATTCAATCCCCTAGACTGGGAACTTCCATATGCTGTGGGTGTGGCCCTAAAAAGACAAAAAAGGGTGGGGGAAAGACCAACAAAAACAAATCCAAAACACTTAACCAAATGGCAATAAGAACATATACATCAATAACTATCTTAAATGTAAAATGGACTAAATGCTCCAAACAAAAGACAAACTAGCTGAATGGATACAAAAACAAGACCCATATATATGCTATACAAAGATGTGGCACATATACATAATGTAATATTACTCAACCATAAAAAAGAATAAAATAATGCCACTTGCATCAATATGGATGGACCTAGAGATTATATACTAAATGAAGTTACTCAGTGAAAAACAAACATCATATGCCATCACTTATATGTGGAATCTAAAAAAGGATACAATGAACTCTGCAGAACAGAAACATACTCACAGACTTTGAAAACAAACATATGGGGACAGCTGTGGGGGAGGATGGACTGGGGGTTGGAGATTGGCAATGAGGTATATGGATGGAATGACTTGCCAATAGGGACCTGCTCTACATCACAGGGATCTCTACGCAATATTCTGTGTTAATCGATATGGGAAAAGAATATGAAAAAGAATGATGTGTGTATATGTGTATCTGAATCACTTTTTTGTACAGCAGAAATTATTACAACATTGTAAATCAACTGTACTTCAATAAAACTTTCAAAAATGAGAAAAAAGAGATCTTTGAGGTGAGGAGAAGAAATTTACAGAACTTATATTTGATACCTTCAAACTTCTCTAAGAAACAGAGAAATCATCTTCAATAGCTGAAAGGGTGGGGATTTGACACAGGAAGAGAAGTATGGAGTAATGGAGAAATGTGTTGGAAAGCAATTGGATTTATCGATTTGCCCAAACTAGCAGAAATCATCTACTTAACTATTCCATAAAAGAAAGTACTGAAGGAAGGTAGGAAAATAATTTCTTCTTCACAGCATGGACATTAAGTTGCTTCGCTCAAAAACAGGATAGTCTGTGGTATACCTACAGATAATTACTATATTAATAATCTCTAGGATAACAACCACTATAATAAAGTGCTATCACCTTTAGATGACATCCATTGTCAAAGGAAGCACTAGAGTTCAAGCATAAATTTCTAATTTGGCTATAAGAAGTTAGTTTTCAAGGAAAAATCAAGTTGCAAAGATCTGAAACTTCATATAATTGAAAAATTTTCCCAAGACAGGTAAATTGTTATGAAACGTTATTTTTAATACAGATCTTTCCTTTTTTTTTTTTTTTGGTCTTTTTAGGGCTGCACCCACAGCATATGGAGGTGCCCAGGCTAGGGGTTCAAACAGAGCTGTAGCCACTGGCCTACACTACAGCCACAGCAACACCAGATCCAAGCAGTGTCTGCAACATACACCACAGCTCATGGCAACAGTGGATCCTTAACTCACTGAGCGAGCCAGGGATCGAACCTGTGTCCTCATGGTTACTAGTCAGATTCATTTCCACTGAGCCACGAGAGGAACTACAAACAGATCTTTCTAAAGCAACTTTTAAAAAATAAGTTAAGTAGCAATCAAGCTCTTTATTTTGTGCACGAGGATAGAATAAAAGAAAATTTATGAGGTAGGGACTCTTCCTTTTCACACATTAAATATTTATTGAGTGCTAGCTATGTGTCCCATAAATGATTCTAGCCTGTGAGATACAGCAATGAACAAAAATAACTAAAAGAACTCTGTCTTCTTGGAAATTATATTTTATTGTCTGTGTCTTAACAGGTTAAGTAATTTCTCTTTGGAGCCAAATCTGTCATCACAGATGACAGAGACAGGATTCAAATTCAGATACATTAGATCACAAAAAGATGTTCCTGCACTTGAGTATGAGTCCAGCATATAAAAACCAATGATCAACTGAGGAGGGGGAAAAAAAAAACCCTCCTACATTTAGCTATACTTTTCAGTAATAAACTTAACTTTAAGAAGAGTTTGAACACTGTACCATATCGATTATACTATTTCCCTCACTAAAGGCACCCCTTTCTTTCCAACAACTTGTAAACTTTAAAATAAGAGAAAACTGAGCTAGCTAAAATAAAAAGACCTTCTCTCAAAAATCTGGGGTCTCACTGATTTAATTTCTTTAGACAATCAAACATCCACCTTCCACCAGGATTAATAAATTTGTCTAAGTATGGTTCAGTACAGTCCAAGATAAATATAATGCCACAAATGTGACCACATGTATAATTTAAAACTTTCTAGTGCTCTCACAAAAAAAAGTAAAAAGGCTGGAATTAATTTTAATATTTTTCTTAACCCAATGGATCCAAAATGTTATTTTAATATAATAACTATAAAATTTATTAATAAATATTTCTGTTCTTTCTGGAATTTCCATAGTGGTTCAGCAAAAACGAATTTGAGGGTGCAAGTTCAATCCCTGGCCTTACTCAGTGAGTTAGGGATCCGGCACTGCCATGAGCTATGGTGTAGGTCACAGACATGGCCTGGATCTGGAGTTCCTGTGGCTGTGGCATAGGCCAGCGGCTACAGCTCTGATTCAACTCCTAGCCTGGGAACCTCCATATGTTGCGAGTGCAGCCCTAAAAAAAAAAAAAAAATCTATTCTTTCTTTCATACTTAAATTTCCAAGCCTGGTATGTGTTTTACATTTAAAGTACATCTCAACTAGGTCTAACCACATGTTGAGGGCTCAGATGCTACATGTGCCTAGTGGCTATCACATTAGAATAACACAGTCTAAATTATGCTGTTGAAACAAAGAACTCCAAAATTTCAATAGCTCAACACAATAAAAGTCTACCTCTGTCTCATGTAAAACATCCAACATAGCGGCAGGATCCCTTTTACAGTCATCCAAGGACTAGGCTGACATCTTGTTGCTATATCAAGTGAAACACATGGCTAGGTTCTTGACCAGAGACTCTTCATGGACTTTTTACCACATCAACCCAGAAGTAACACACACTTGACTTCACTGGCTGAAATTAGTCACATGATACCACCTAACTTCATGGGATCAAAGGAATTAAATGTTCCTATACTCTTGGAAAGAAAGGAGAACTGGGTGTGAATGAATACTAAAGTCAATGCCACAGACAGGCACTTGGCTGTCTGGACATGCATGAGACAGAAGACAATCTAAGCCCTAGATTCTAGGGTATAACTGTTTCTTACACAGGTTTTTTTTTTTCCGATTTTTAGGGCCACGTCCACGGTATATGGCAGTTCCCAGGTTAGGGGTCGAATCGCAGCTTCAGCTGCCTGCCTATACCACAGCCACAGCAAGGAAGGATCTGAGCCGTGCCTGCAATCTACACCACAGCTCAGGGCAACACCAGATCCCTGACCCACTGAATGAGGCCAGGGATTGAACCCGCATCCTCATGGATACTAGTCAGATTTGTTTCTGCTATGCCACAACGGGAACTCCTATACAGATATTTTAAGCCCGTTTTTACCCTAAACTCTTATTCCTATGTTAGATAAAACAGAAACCTGCAATTCTGGGGCCTTGATGGGGATGAAAACTGGTTTGCTTGTTATTATGTACCTCTACAAATCAACAGCAAATAAGTATTCACTGGAAAGAACAGCATGCAAATTTAATAACAGAAGCAGGAGTTCCCGCTGTGGCACAGCGGAAATGAATCTGACTAGGAATCGTGAGGCTGCGGGTTCAATATCTGAGCACACTCAATGTGTTACGGATCTGGTGTTGCCATAAGCTGTGGTGTAGGTGGCAGACGTGGCTTGGATCCCTGCATTGCTGTGCCTGTAAGCATGGACTGGCAGAGGTAGCTTTGATTCAACCCCTAGCCTGGGAACCTCCATATGCTGTGGGTGCAGCCCTAAAAGGACAAAAACATAAATAAACAAACAAGCAAGCAAAACTGAGGATGGTGGGAGAGTTAATCAATCCAATCACAGGTGACAGTGAAGGGCCTACACTGCATAAGGTTTGAGTTGAGGTTGATATAGTAGTCAAGCCTCTCTGAACTTGGAAACTGACCAGTTAGGCCTCCCTTCCAGAAAAGAACCTCACAATAAAGAAAAAAGTGCTAGGCTTGAATGCAAAATTGAACAGGAAAAGTACAATGAAAACAACAAAAAGAGAAGGCTCACATAAAAGTAGGGAATAGTAACAGAACCAGTAGATCTCAGAAGGCAATCAAACAAATTCTAAAACAATTCTGTCAGGTTAAAAATGCTATCCTGAATCACTCTACTTCTTTCTAAAAATTCAGGAAAACTAATTCCAAAATGACCCACAAAGAAGTTTCCAGATTCAAATCTCAAACAAGTTATTAGAAGGTAAAAAAAAGGAGAACAAAATGACACCCTTACAGATAACTAAAGCATGCCAGAAGAACAGAAGCACAAAACTGATAAAACCAAAACCTACTAAAAAACTAAAAGTATTAAAAAAAAATCATATAAGGCATAAAAACACAATATTAGAACTGGAGAAACTCATAAATGTGAGAACATGACTCGAAAAAAGAATTCAAATTTTAAAAAATACTTTGGAAATAAACACTAAAAACAAAGGAACACAAGAGTAAATAAACACAACAGGTGATGCCTTCAAAGAAATTGAAAACGAGGAGTTTTCATAGCGCAGAGGAAATGAATCTGACTAGGAACCATAAGGTTGCAGGTTCGATCCCTGGCCTTGCTCAGTGGGTTGAGGATCCAGCGTTGCCATGAGCTGCGGTGTACGTCACAGATGTGGCTTGGATCCTGGGTTACCGTGGCTGTGGCCAGCAGCTGTAGCTCTGAATTGACCCCTAGCCTGGGAACCTCCATATGCCGCGAGTGCGGCCCTAAAAAGCAAAACAATTTTAAAAAATTAAAGCAAAGATTTTAGGGAAAATGACAAGAATTATTCTACCTTTGTTATATAATAGTAATCACAGAAGAAAACAACTAAATACTAAAAACTACACTAAAATACTAACAAGAAATTCAAGAAAATTTTCTAAAATAAAATTTGAAACTTCATGTTTAAGGCATACTTGACACTGACACAAAATAATCAACGCCAAGACACACTATAGAACGTTTAAAAGAAAAATAAACTTTATTTGAGCATCTAGGTCAAACTATCAAATAACTTATGAGGGAAAGAAAACTAGACTGTCAATAGATTTTTTTTTTTCCAAACGCAACACTTTCCACCAGTAAAAAGTTAAAATACTCAGGGAAAGAAAATGGAAGCCAAGAATTTTATAGCCAGTAAAACTAACTTTCATATATAAACAACACACATTACGATCATGTAAGAACCCAGGAAATACTGTTTTCATGATTCTCTTTAGAGAAATCTAGAAAATACACTTAAAAGAACTAACATGATTAGAGGAAATTGCCATGAGGACTGGGGTAAGCATTAATAGTTACTTGTATACTAAATGAGGATGAAAAGGAAGAAAGCATAGAATATAATGGCTATATGGCCTGATAATATATGGAACATAACTATATGAGAAATAGAAATGGAGAGCATATGAAAAAAGTGTTTTTAACTCGTCACAAAAAATACTGGTAATGAATGTACTAGTTTTGTTACTGTGAAACTGTCAGATAGATGAGATAAAATAAATAATTACAGAATACTCTATTACCCTTATGTCCTTGAAAACCAGGACTCCCATTTTCTATTTTTTAGCATGATCCACTGAAAAGGCCTAGAAAAACTTAGCAGCAATGAGCATCCAGAAGGTAAATTTGAAATATTATTTTCAGTGAAAGAAACCAGTCTTCATGGAAATAGTCCACGTTTGAGGCAGAAACTTTTCAAGATGTCCTCAGGCTGTCTTATTTATAAAGTAGCAAAGAATCTAATCAATGACTATTTGAGTCATGTCAAAAGGATTCGAGAGCTAACCAGAAGAGACCAGGCTAATGGCCAAAGATGGGAGAGTCTGAGCTTCAGTAAGTGTAAGAGTGGCAATAGAATGAATCTCATCAAATGTGTTTACATGTTCATGAATTCCTAACAATAAAAGAGAGAAGAAAAGAAAAGAAAAGGAAATCACCTTCAGAGAAGATCAGGAACTAATTCAGTATTTTAAAAACTGCTATGAGGGACTCAGTTATAGGGGGTCCTCCATACTTTGTGAGTTTTTACCTCCAGGAGCTCTACAGGTCATCACAGTGAACAGTGGAGGAAAATTCCCTTGTGATTCCACCAGGGGGAGAGGAAAAAATACCATTTTGAAATATACCAGAGCATTTTGTATTTCTTTCAAGGCCTGCCTTTTCAAGAAAAATGTATTTTGCCAGAGCCTAAACTATTGGAGTTTTTCAGAGCCTAATGAGCCAAGGAGAAGGTAAATACCCAACTCTAGCTCTTTCTAGACTTCCATGATGGGGGGGCGGGGGGGGCAACTACGAAGCACTTATAAAGTTCAAAGTCCAGAGACAAAGGCTCACTAAAAAAATTAGACCTAGGAGTTCTCTTTGTGGCTCAGGGGTTAACAAACCCAACTAGGACTCATGAGAATGCGGGTTTGATCCCTGGCATCGCTCAGTGGGTTAAGGATCTGGCATTGCCACAAGCTGTGGTGTAGGTCGCAGGCACGGCTTGGATCTGGTGTTGCTATGGCATATAACAGCAGCTGTAATTCCTAACTGACCCCTAGCCTAGGAACTTCCATATGCTGCAGAGGTGGTCCTAAAAAGCAAAAAAAAAAACTACATCCCAGAAGCAGAGGGTCACCAGAGAGAGAGAGAGAGGCCTAATCATAGGACCACAGAACACTTCCTCTCTCTGACCTTAATACCCTATTACTAAAGGCCAGCTACAGCAGTTTCTTTTACCCAGCACATCTTATATGGTTAGTAAGAAAAAAATTATAAGGCACACTAAAGGCAAAAAACAGTTTGAAGAAAGAGAGCAAGCATTACAACCAGATTCATATGGCAGAGATTATCAGACTGGGAATTTAAAACAACTATGACTAGTATTCTATGGGATGTAATGGGCAATGTAAACAGTATTCAAGAACAGATATATAATACAAGCAGAGAAATGGAACTTCTAAGAAAGAAGCAAAATGAAATGCTAGAAGTCAAAAAGACTATAACAAAAATGAAAAGTGCCTTTGACGAGTCTGTTAGTAGACTAGACACGTGGCAGAGGCAAGAATTTCTGAGCTTGAGAATATCTCAGGAAAAATCTCCAAAACTGAAAACTAAAAAGACTGAAAAAGAACAGAATATTAAAGAATAAAACTATAAAAGATGTAACATATGCATAACATGAATAATACAAGGAGAAGAAAAAGGAATAGGAAAAACATTTGAAACACTAATGACTGAAAATTTCCCCAAATTAATGTCAGATACCAAACAACAGATCCAAAAAGTTCAGAGAACACCCAACCAGATAAACAACCAAAAAAACTACACCTATAGACATCATTTTCAAACTACAGAAAACCAAAGATTAAGAAAAAATCCTGAGGAGTTCCTACTGTGGGGCAATGGGGTCAGCAGCATCTTAGGAGCACTGGGAGGCAATTTCAGTCCCTGGCCTGGCACAGTGGGTTAGGATCTGGCATTGCCACAGCTAAGGCTTGAGTTGCAACTGCAGCTTGGATCTGATCCCTGGCCTGGGAACTCCGTATGATGTGGGGCAGTGAAAAATGGGAAAGAAAAAAAAAAGAAAAGAAAAAATCTTGACAGAAAATAGAGAGGGGAAAACACTTACCTACAGAGGACCAAAGATAATTGTATCTTACTCAGAAACTATACAATAAGAAGAGAGTACAGTGAAATATTTAAAGTGTTAAGAGAAAAAAAAAATCTAAAATTCTGTAACCTTACATGGAATATTCACCAAGACAGACCACATTCTGGGCCATAAAATATATCTTAACAAATTTAAAAGAACAGAAATCATACAGTTTCTCCTCTCAGACCTCCATGGAATCAAACTAGAATCAAAAACAGCTGAAAAATCTCAAAATACTTGGAGATGAAACAATGTACTTCTAAACAGGAAATGGGCCAAAAAAATTCTCAAGAGAAATTTAAAAATAATTTAAACTAACTGAAAATGAATGTATAATTTTTAAAAATTGGTGGGATGTGGTGAAAGCAGTGCTTAGAGGAAAATTTAAAGTACTGAAATAATACATTAGAAAAGAAGATCTAAAATCGATAACCTAAGATATCATCTAAAGAAACTAGGAAAAGAAGAGTAAATTAAAGCCAAGGTATGCAGATGAAGAGGCAATAAAAAACCAGAGCCAAAAATAATAAAATTGAAAACAGGAAATCAACAGAAAAAAATCAATGAAACCAAAAGTTGATACTTTGAAAAGATCAAAAAATTTGATAAAAAGAGAAATGACAGAAATTACTAATATCAGAAATGAAAAGGGGGAACATCACTACAGATCCCATGGACATTAAAAGCTTAATCAAGGAATACTATGTACTCTATGTCCTCAGATTAAATAACTTAGATGAAATGGCCCAATTCCTTAAAGGCCTTGAAATGGTCTTGTCTTACTTGAAGACATAATTTGCCAAACTGACACATGAATAAACACACAATCCAAATAAGGCCTGCATCAGTTCAGAGAAACTGAACTATAATTAATTATCTTCCAAAACAGAAGCACCAGGCTCAGATGGGTTCTTCAGTGAATTCTAACAAACAATTAAGATGATATAATGTCAATTCTCTATAATCCTATTCAGAAGATACAAAGGGAATATTTCCTAATTCATTCTGAGGCCAGCATTATCCTAATATCAAAACCAGACAAAGACATTATAAGAAACTACAGATCAATCACTCATAAACATATACACAAAAAAACTTGAATATAATCTTAGCATATTAACACAACAATATAGAAAAAGAATGTTATACCATGACCAAGTGCCATTTATCCCAGGTATGCAAGGCTTATTCAACATTTAAAAAATCAACTAATGTAATTCATCACATCAACAGACAGAAAAAAGAAATCATATGGTTATACCATTAGATGCAGAAAAAGCATCTTAGAACATTAAACTTTCATTAATGATAAAGTAAATTATCATGGCTTGGTGGAAACAAACCTGACTAGCATCCATGAGGGCATAGGTTCAGTCCCTTAACTCAGTGGGTTAAGGGTCTGGCATTGCCTTGAGCTGTGGTGTAGGTTGCAGATGTGGCTTGGATCCCACATTGCTGTGGCTGTGGTGTAGGCCAGCAGCTATAGTTCTGATTCGATCCTTAACCTAGGAACTTCCATATGCCCTAAAAAGACCCCCCCAAAAAAATCTCAGCCAACTAGGAAGGGAGGGAAACTTCCCTAATATGAAGAAGAACATCTACAAAAAACCTGTATCTACGAGTTCCCGTCGTGGCTCCGTGGTTAACGACTCTGACTAGGAACCATGAGGTTGCGGGTTCGATCCCTAGCCTCGCTCAGTGGGTTAAGGATCCGGCATTGCCATGAGTTGTGGCGTAGGCCGGCGGCTATGGCTCTGATTAGACCCCTAGCCTGGGAACCTCCATATGCTGCAGGCATGGCCCTAGAAAAGGCAAAAAGACAAAAAAAAAAAAAAAACCTATACCTAAAGTCATACATAACAGTGACACACTCAGAGCTTTCCCACTAAGATCAGGACAAGGCAACAATATTCCTTCTGACCACTCCTTTTCAAATCATGCTGTAAGTCTAATCTAATGGAATAAGACAAGAAAAGTAAATAGAAGGCCTAAAAGAGTGGAAAGGAAGAAATCAAATTGTTTTTGTTCAAGATGATGTGATCATCTATGTAGAAAATCCAAAGAATCCACAACAACAACAAAATTTCCCATGTTCCTGTGGCTATGCTGCAGGCCTGCAGCTGTAGCTCCAATTTGACCCCTAGCCTAGGAACTTCCATATACCGTAGGTGTGGCCTTAAAAAAAGGGGGGGAAATGTGGAGAGGATCTAAATAGATATTTCTCTAAAGAAGATATACAGATGGCCAAAAGCACATGAAAAAATGCTCAACATTTGTAATTATTAGAGAAATGCAAATCAGAACCACAATAAGGTATCACCTTATACCAGTCATAAAGGCCATCATCAAAAAGTCTACAAACATTGGAGTTCCCGTCCTGGCTCAGTGGTTAACAAATTCGACTAGGAACCATGAGGTTGCAGGTTCGATCCCTGGCCTTGCTCAGTGGGTTAAGGATCCGGCATTGCTGTGAGCTGTGGTGTAGGTTGCAGACGCAGCTCGGATCCCGCGTTGCTGTGGCTCTGGCGAAGGCCGGCAGCTACAGCTCCTGTTAGACCCCTAGCCTGGGAACCTCCATATGCCGCGGGTGCGGCCCCAGATAAGGCAAAAAGACAAAAACAAAAACAAAAAGTCTACAAACAATAAGTGCTGGAGAAAGTACAGAGAAAGGGGAACACTCCTACACTGTTGGTGAGAATGTTAATTGGTACAACCACTATGGAAAACAGTATGGCAGTTCCTCAAAAAACTAAAAAAAGGAACCATATTATCTAGCAATCCCACTCCTGGGCATCTGGAGAAAACCATAATTAGAAAAGATACATGCTAGAGTTCCCATTGTGGTTCAGTGGGTTAAGAACCCAACACAGTGTCCGTGGGGGTGCAGGATGGATCCCTGGCCTCATCCAGTGGGTTAAGGATCCAGAGTTGCTGCAAGGTGCAGCATAGGTCACAAATGCAGCTTGAATCTGGCATTGGTACGGCTGTGGCATAAGCCAGCAGCTACAGCTCCAATTCGACCCCTTGCCCAGAAACTTCCATATGCCCCAGGTATGGCCATAAACAGAAGAGGAAAAAAAAAGGAAAAGAAAAGCTACATGCATCCCAATGTTCACTGCAGCACTATTTACAATAGCCAAGACATGGAAACAACCTCTAAATGTCAGTTGACAGAGGAATGGATAGAGAAGATGTGGTACATACAGACAATGGACAAACTATTGGCTGTAAGATTAACTTCAAAGATGTACTACACAACACAAGCAATATAGCCAATATTCTGTTATAACTATAAATGGAAAGTAACCTTTACAAAATTAAAAACAAAACCCAAAAAACCTGTAAGGATTGTAATGAATTATAACCAACCAAGTAAAACAGAAGTCCATAAATCCACACGGATGACAGATAGACAGATTAAATAAAGACATAAGTAAGGGTTCTTAAATTACACTGCAGAATGATAGATACAGAAAGAGTGATGACATTGGAAGATTACTATACTACAGCTATAAATAGCAAAGACCAGCTAACTCTAGGGGGAAGTGGGAATCTTATGGGGAATAAGAAATCTGCATGGTCTTCAAATATCTCCCCACAGTTTATTAGTTGTAAGAAGGAAAACAGTAACTATAACAATAGAAACTGGACAACAACTTGATCAGATGATCAAAACCAGTACTAACAATAACAAGGAGAAAAGACATATCATGCTTCTGAATGTGACAGCCTGAGAAAAGAAACAACATCATTTATGTAGAATTCCAGCCATAGGTGCGTCATCTAAATTCAATAAAGAAGAAAATGTCAGATAACTCCAAATTGGGGAATACTGTATACAATAACTGGCTTACATTCTTCAAAAATGGTACTGTCATGGAAGACAAAGGACAAGTACGAAACTGCTCTAGATTAAAGAGACAACTAAATGCAGTATGTGATACCACATTGAATCCTCTATTAGAGGAGAAAAAGTCTAAAAAGTATTGAGTTGAGATAACTGGCAAAAGTGGAATACAGATCAAAGATTAAAGTACTACTGTGTCAATGCTGAAGTTCCTGAATTTGATAACCTAAGTATCATTACATACGAGAACACCCCTGTTTTTAGAAAACAGAAACTAAAACAGTAAGGATAAAACGGTATAGTTTATACAACTTTACTCTCTCAAAGAATGTATCAAGGAATTCCCGTCGTGGCTCAGAGGTAACAAATCCGACTAGTATCTACGAGGATGCAGGTTTGATTCCTGCCCTTACTCAGTAGGTTAAGGATCCAGCGCTGTCATGAGCTGTAGTGTAGGTTGCACACATGGCTCAGATTTCACACTGCTGTGGCTGTGGCATAGGCCCAGCAGCTACAGCTCCGATTAGACCCCTAGCCCAGAAACTTCCATTTGCTGCAGGTGCAGCCCTAAAAGCAAATTAATTAATTAATTATGTATGTGTAGACAGGTAGAGGAAAGAGAGAGAGAACCAAAGAATAATGCAAATGTGTAAAAAGGTTAAAAATAGATAAATCTAGGGAAAGAGTATACGGGAGTTTTACATGCTATCCTCACATCTTTTCTAAGTATGAAGTAATTTCTTTTTTTTTTGTCTTTTTTTTTGCCTTCATCTAGAGCCGCACCCGCGGCATACAGAGGTTCCCAGGCTAGGGCTCTAACAGGAGCTGTAGCTGCCGGCCTTCGCCACAACCACAGCAACACGGGATCCAAGCCGTGTCTGCAACCTACACCACAGCTCACGGCAACACTGGATCCTTAACCCACTGAGCAAGGCCAGGGAGCGAACCCGCAACCTCATGGTTCTTAGTCGGATTCGTTAACCACTGAGCCATGACGGGAACTCCTAAGTATGAAGTGATTTCAAAACAAAAGTAGAAATAAAAATATAAATGAACTGGAGTTCCCACTGTGGTGCAGTGGAAAAGAAGCTGACTAGTATCCATGAGGACGTGGGTTCGATCTCTGGCCTCACTCAGTGTGTTAAGGATCCGGTGTTGCCATGAGCTGTGGTGTACAGGTCACAGACACAGCTCAGATCCCATATTGCTATGGCTGTGGTGTAGGCCGGCAGCTGTAGCTCCAAAGCGACCCCTAGCCTAGGAACTTCTATATGCCATGGATACGGCCCTAAAAAGAAAATAAAAATGTACATACATAAATGAATTAAATTTATAAGTTGCGCTCCTAACCCCTACTATCTCAGAATGTGACACTGTCTTAGAGAAGCCATCATGTTAAAATAAGGTCGTTAGAGTGAGCTCTAATACAGTATGACTGGTGTCCTTATAAAAAGGGTAAATTTGTATACAGACATGTGAAAAGAGACAAGGAGAAGAGGGCCATCTACAACCCATGGAAGGCTTGAGGCTCCAAGAAGTTAGGAAGTGGCCTGGACAGATCTTTCCTAAGAAGAGAGAGGGAGTATGGCTAAAGTAACAACTTGATCTTGGATGTTTTGCCTTCAGAACTGGGAGAAAATAATTTTTCTTCTATCCTAAGCAGAAACAAACAAAAGAATCAGAATAGTCAAAGACCACCTACAGGACATTATGCTAAAATAAATATTTTTTATAGATATCTGAAATACATGGTCACCAAATAAAGATGTTTAAAAAATACAAATGTTTAGGAGTTCCCACTGTGGTGCAGCGGAAACGAATCCGACTAGTAATCATAAGGTTGTGGGTTTCATCCCTGGTCTCGCTCAGTGGGTTGAGGATTTGGCATTGCCGTGAGCTGTGGTGTAGGTCACAGATGCAGCTTGGATCCTGTGTGGCTGTGGCACAAGCCAGCAGCTGTAGCTCCAATTCCACCCCTGCCTGGGAACCTTCATATGCCTCGAGTACGGAAGAAAGAAAGAAAGAAAGAGAGAGAGAGAGAGAGAGGAAGGAAGGAAGGAAGGAACGAGGGAAGGAAGAAAGGAAGGAAGAAAGAAAGGGAGGAAGGGAAGAAGGGAGGAAGGGAGAAAGAGAGGAAGAGAGGAAGAGAAGGAGAAAGAAAGGAAAGAAAGAAAGAAAAGAAAGAGAAAGAAAAAAAGAAAAGAAAAGAAGGAAGAAAGAAAATACAAATATTTAAACTACTCACTACCGTTCACCAAGTAAAGATTGAAGAAATCACCAAACACCAGTCGTGCACGGTAAAGAAAACTACGTGATATAAAAAACTAACCAAATTCAATGCACAATCCTCTAAGGGCTTTTAATGTAAACTAAATCCCAACCGAGAATAAATACACTGAAACGTATAACAAAGATATCACTATTTAAAAATGCATTTTTTTAAAAATCTCCCATTAGAGTAGTTCCCGTCGTGGCTCAGTGGTTAATGAATCTGACTAGCATCCGTGAGGATGCAGGTTCGATCCCTGGCCTTGCTCAGTGGGTTAAGGATCCGGCATTACCATGAGCTGTGGTGTAGGTCACAGACGTGGCTCGGATCCTGCATTGCTACGGCTCTGGTGTAGCCTGGCAGCTACAGCTCCAATTTGACCCCTAGACTGGGAATCTCCATATGCCACAGATACAGCCCTAAAAAACGCAAAAAAAAAAAAAAAAAAAAAACTCCCATTAGAATAAACTGAATAATTATTAAAACTAAAAGAAGAGTTAAACAAGTGAAAAGTTGAAATATACAACTAATAAGTTGTTCATATACTAACAAAAGCTTACAAAATATAATGGAAAAATAATCCCATTCACAACAGCACCTAAAAATATACTATAAAATGTTACTGAAAGTCAAAGATGACTAATAAAACGCATATCATTTTATGAGTTAGAAAACTATACACTTGCAAAGGTATCAGTTCTCTCCAAATCAACCAATAAATGTTAAAATGGTTTTAAATGGAATCAGACAAAATGGACTCTAAAGACATTTGGAAAAATAACTTTCGGGTATCCTAAACTTTTGGAAAAGTAACAAGGAAGGATGTGCTTTACCAAGTATATCAGTATACTAACAGCTACATCAGTATAAACAATGTGATTCTACTGTCAAGAAACAGGTTATAGGAGGATACCAAAAATAGACCCAGATATATATAAATATGAATGTAATAAAAGCAGCATCTCAAATCAATAAAGGGCATTGAGAGAATATGCTCACCATTTGAGGAAAAATTAAGTTGGATCCTTACCCCATGCAACAAAATTAATTCCAGATAAATAAAAGGTTAAGGTGTAAAATGTGAAACTATAAAAGTACTGGAAAATACTATTGCAATGGGGAAGGAATTTCTAAAATTGACATCAAAAGCAGAAACTGTAAAGAAAACAGCTGACGTAAATTGTTATTGAAGATAACACTGAACATAATTTTTGTTTCATATAACAGTCTTAATAAGCCTATAACATCATTACAATTATTATTATGCTTTTAGAGTTGTGGCTAGGGCAGTAAGATCAGAATATGTTATTCTAGGGAGTTCCCGTCGTGGCTCAGTGGTTAATGAATCTGACTAGGAACCATGAGGTTGCGGGTTCGACCCCTGGCCTTGCTCAGTGGGTTAAGGATCCGGCGTTGCCGTGAGCTGTGGTGGAGGTTGCAGATGCGGCTCGGATCCGGTGTTGCTGTGGCTGTGGCGAAGGCCGGCAGCTACAGCTCCTGTTAGAGCCCTAGCCTGGGAACCTCCATATGCCGCGGGTGCGGCTCTACATAAAGGCAAAAAAGACAAAAAAAAAAAAAAAAGAATACGTTATTCTACCCATCTGACTTTATTTCATTTTTTGGCCATGCTCACAGCATGCAGAAGTTCCCACAGCAGTAACCTGGGCCACAACAGTGACAATGTTTTAACTGCTAGGCCATCGGGGACTTTGCAACTTCATTTTATTTTATGTATGTATGTATGAATGTTTGTATGTATGTATGTATGTCATTTTAGGGCCACACCCACAGCATATGGAGGTTCCCGGGCTAGGGGTCCGTATGTATGTATGTATGTATGTATGTATGTATGTATGTATGTATGTCATTTTAGGACCGCACCCACAGCATATGGAGGTTCATTCCCAGGCTAAGGGTCCAATTGAAGCTACAGCTGCTGGCCTACACCACAGCCACCGGCTTACGCCACAGCCACAGCAACACTGGATCCAAGCCACGTCTGCAACCTACACCACAGCTCACAGATCACAGCAATGGCGGATCCTTAACCCACTGAGTGAGGCCAGGAACCAAACCTGCAACCTCATGGTTCCTAGTCGGATTCATTTCCACTGCGCCACGACAAGAACTCCTTTGCAACTTCAGTTTAAAGAGAACAATTTTCTCCTCTGACAACTGGCTTTTCTTGTAATGGTTAGGAGATTACTGAGTAACAAAAAGTACTTAAATTCTTTTTTCCACATTTCTGTGACTGCTATCTTCAGCCAGAATGAAAAATAAATCTAAAATTTGTATAAGTAACTTCCTACAACTTGCTGTCAAGTTATCAGAATGGTTCTAAGTTTTTTAAAGTAATTCCAGGTGAAGGAATAAAAAGTACCTACAAGAACGTTTCTTTCCTCCTTCAAGGTAGTACCACTACATCTGAGTGCTACTTGCACCTCAACCTATAAGCAAATGTTTGTTTTGCCAGGGAAAAAAAAAAAAAACCCCACTTATTTGAATGTGGTATCTCAGTTCAAATTCCTAGATTCTTCTCCCTTTCCTTTGCATCACTGTCATTCAAGCACCTGCATCTACCATATAGAGGCAAGAAGTATTCATAATGTAGTTCAGTTCTTTAATGTGATTATATACTTTCCAAATCCTCTTTTTTGTCCTTGCATAAATTAGCCCAAAATACAGGATAAAAGGTTTAAAACCTGAGTTATGATACTGAATTTACACAGGACTTAAGGGCTTAAGCGTTAGGGCTTAAACCAGCAAGAGTCCATTCCTCAGCCCTGATTTAGCATGTTCCTCAGCCACCATTTGGACTTACCTGAAAGACTTAGAAGGCAATAGTCTTAGTACAGCAGATAAGAGGAGTCAGTTGTTTCATGCAGAAGAGTTAGTTGTGTCGAACACCACCGAGCAGCTAATGAGGACAGAAAATCTGGCACGTGGAAGCCATCAATGACACTGGCAGAATGGTTTCTAAGACATTACTCATAGTAAGCAGGTAGAGAAATGATTGGAGCAGGTTAAACAGTCAAATGAAGGTGAGATAGAGGAGGTACTGCAAATTACACAAACTCCCTGATGCATGTGGCTACTAAGCAAGAGGCTGGAAGATGACTGTTTCCTTACTAAGCCTATACTAGAGATTGTTAACTGATGGAAACAGACCAATGAACAAAGTCTAAAGAAAAGAGAGGAGAAATAGCTAAAGTTCTCAATGATACCAAAAACAAATAGCGCTAACTAGGTGACATTTATCTCTGCTTAATATCAACCCCAACAGAAGTAATTTAGCAGTTTTGAAGAAGCTGCCTTGTAAATTTATTGGTCATATTTATAATACTTAAGCAGTATTTCCATATAGACTCATACTTGCAAATTACTGCTGCTCAAAACATACTAATTTCTTTGTTCTCTAAACACTCTAAGCAATTCAACACACCCAAGATTTTATGCCCAGGAAAGTTCTCTTAATGAGTTTTTTCCCCACAGTAGCATTGCTAATTTTATTTTATCCTCATTAAAAAAAAAAAACAAAAAACCTTGTTGACGTTTGAGTTCATGTTCTAGTCAAAGTTTTTCATTGCACATCTTTTCCACATATCATATGAATCATAATTTGTACTCTGATTAAGTCCTAAACTGTGGCCTTTGAAAAATACATACAAAAATGTTATTTTCACAAAGAATTAATAGAGGCATTCCTGTTTTTCTTAAACTACAAATGGCTCTATTTTAGGTTTCCTTTTTTGATAGAAATTCAAAAGTACTGTTGCTTTAGGACCAGAAAGACAAGAGGAAGTACCAGAGATCAGAGCATCCTCTACTAACTCCAATGATTGTTGTAACTGAAGAACATGGGTCCTATGCTGCCTTACAATTTTTCAAAATAAGCCAGAGAGCTGGATTTTCTTTTTGTGAAATCTCCCAGTTTTTAGTTGCTTGCAACTAATTAAAAAATACCCTTTAAAGGTAAAATTAAAAAGAATACTTTTTAAAAATAATACACCATATTTGGGATGGGAAAGAAATTCACTTTTAAATTTGCAATTGCTCTTCAGAAGGGCAGGTTTCTTTCACTTACATGATAATTAACATTTACAGTACACCTACAGTGTGCCGGAAACATTACTAAGTATTCACACTTGGGTATTTTATTAAAGCCTAAATTATCTTGTGAAGTGGATTTTATTATCTCATTTTATAGACATCCTGCAACAGTTCACAAACTTCTCAGTTTTTGCCTCTCAGCACTCAGAATCCAGAAAAAGTTTTGGTTAGGCTTGCTTTTTAACAGATGTCATCAATCAAGAATAATTACAACTATCCTAAATCACAGTAACAAAAATGCAAAGTTAAAGTGTTGAAGGTTAAACCTTAATTCCTCAGTTTCATTGATCTTCCAGTCACTGAAACAGCCATAGTTATTTTCTGGACAAGTAAAACTAGACAGCTCTGCTCTGTTTCTTTTCAGGGCCTCTAAAAACACAAAGTTTTACAAAAACCAAAGCTTTTAAAAAAAATATTTAAAGAGGACTAAAAAAAAAAAATAGGAGTTCCCACTGTGCCGCAACAGGATCAGCAGCATCTCTGCAGTGCCAGGATGCAGGTTCGATCCAGAGCCTGGCACAGGGGGTTAAAGGATATGGAGTTGCCACAGCTACGGTGTAGGCCGCAATTATGCTAGGATCTGATCCCTGGCCCAGGAACTCCATATGCCCTGGGGCAGCCAAAAAAGAAAAATGTGGAAAAAAAAAAGAAAAGAAGCAGTAGCTGTTGCCACAAAGAAGTTACTAAGCATGTGTGTTAGGCAAGGCACTATGCTAGGCCCAGTAACACAATAAGCCAAATAAGATTCCCTCCTCACAGAGAACCTTACAGTTTTTGTTTCTTTTTATTAAAGTATAGTTGATACACAATGTTGTGACAACTTCTCCTATACAGAAAGTTTTTAAGAATGGAAATATCTTAAAGAAATGTTCATACATATTATAATTTAATTACAATCATGACAAGTGCCAAAAAAGAAATTTAAAACAGGATGCTATAAAAGCTTTGACAAAGGTGTGTAAGTAAAAAGACATTACTGGGCAAAATTTCAATATAATAAGGGAGATCAAAAGACAAACTGCTCTGTTATAGTGACATGGCTCCTTTAAAAATATTACAGTTTGAAGGCTTACATTAAAACACTATTAGTACATTAATTCATTTTTTATATATCCTAGTGTAAGTTTCTATGCTTAAGTATTCACTTTGCTGTTTTTTAAAGCCAATCATTTCCCTACAAGACACACACATACGTAACCTCAGCATTTTAAAAAGTAAAAAGCCCTTATCAGGATTTAATTCTAAGGACTGATGAACAAAGAATAAAAAAATTACAGCACATTAAGTGTTTATAAAAATTAAAAAGACAAAACTAATAACATTTATCAAATGATGTGGAGAAAATTGTTAAAATGCTACTTTTATTGATAACATGTTAAAAAATATCAGTTTTTAAAGTAGAGATATTACGATAAATTGGTCAATTGGTTTTTGCAAAGATACAAAAATAACATGGGTTAGGAAGCTACAAAAAGCAAAGTAATAAAATGAGTCATAGTTTTCATAGTTTTCTAGTAAAAAAAACTGTCACCATAGGAATAGATATAAAAGTTTTTAAAAGTATGTTTAAGAAAATGTACCCAAAATGCCTCAACTCTCAGTAGGAATTAATGATTTTTATATAAAAATAAGAAATAACAAGTGTACAAAGTGTTCAAATACAATAAAAGATTCAAAACTCAAAAATATTTCATAATATTTATCTACATTTTCCCATTTTCTCTGAGGTCTACCTACATCTAATTTTTTTTTTTTTTTAAGAGGTTCCCAGGCTAGGGGTTGAATTGGAGCTGTAGCTGCTGGCCTACGCCACAGCTACAGCAATGCAGGATCTGAGCCACATCTGTGACCTACACTGCAGCTCATGGCAATGCTGCATCTTTAACCCACTGAGGGACTGAACCCACATCCTCATGGATACTAGTCATTAACTGCTGAGCCTCAACGGGAACTCCTCTAATTTTTAAATATACAAATATATTCACTTAATGATTTAAATAACAATATCCTATAGAGGCATACTTTATTCTCACAGGTGACTTTCAAACATCCTTCCTGTCTCATAAACACTTTAATAATATTGGGAATGACATGCCAATCATTCTGGAACAAGGTCCATTCCGTTTTTTTTTTTTTTTTTGGTCTTGTTAGGGCTGCACTCATAGCATATGGAAGCTCCCAGGTTAGGAGTCAAACTGGAGCTGCAGCTGCCAGCCTATGCCACAGCCACAGCAACGTGGGATCCAAGCCATATCTGCAACCTAAACCCCTACACCGCAGCTTATGGCAACGCTGGCTTCCGTAACCCACTGAGCAAGGCCAGGGATCAAAAGGCCTCGTGGATACTGGTAGGGTTCATTACTGCTGAGCCACAATGGGAACTCCACAAGGTCCATTCTTGAACACGTGGAAAGTTTAGAAGAAAAGTCCATTTTGGTGCCTGACAATTTGAAGAATGAAATATTCACAAATCCTAACAGTCTCAGCTTCTCTCACCCTTTCCAATACCATCTTTAAAAGGAAGAAGGAACAGACATGTCATCTAATGACCTCATATTTATTAAAAATCTAATATGTTTAAATGTTCCCAATAAGTGTGATAGGAGCCAGAGAGAGAAAAGACATGTTGACTACACCTCCCAGCAGTGTAACTGTTCACTTTGTGTGTAGGCTAATACCTACCTTACCAGGTTATTTTGTAAGATTCACAATAATGGCACAGTGTACTGCAGAAACACAAATGGTGGAGTTCCCGTCGTGGCTCGGTAGTTAACAAACCTGACTGGTATCCATGAAGATGTGAGTTCGATCCTTGGCCTCGCTCAGTGGGTTAAGGATCCGGCATTGCTGTGAGCTGTGATGCAGGTTGCAGATGTGGCTCAGATCTCACGTTGCTGTGGCTATGGTCCAGGCCGGCGGCTAGAGCTCCGATTAGACCCCTAGCCTGGGAACCTCCATATGCCACGGGTAAAGTCCAAAATAGACAAAAGACAAATGACGAAAAAAAAGAAAGAAAAAAAGAAACACAAGTGGTAACTAGTCTAACTATGTGAAATCAAGAGACAGAGAACAAATTCTCAGAAAAATAACAGTATAAACTGGCATTAAAAGCGCTATAGAAGCAGAGAAAAGGAAGAAATAAGTGATCAAGAGCCCAGGTGAAATTAAAGCTTCACAGAGAAGGTAAGGCTTAGGGTGAGCCTATCAAGAAGGCTTGGGTTTATTAGATAAGAAGTGAGAGGAGGGAATTAACAGAGAAGTAAATATAAGACTAGAGAATTAGGCTGCTGCACAGAAAGCCAATCTAACATAATAGTATTGAGCAAAAATATATACACAAATTAGAACTAAACCACGAACTAGAGAGAACAAAACCTGTATGAACAGACAAATAGAAGAACATCAAGTCTCAGTGATCAACCACAGATTTCTATCAGCTATGTCTTTCTTCTTTCGAAAAAAAGTTTGTGAGGATAAATAGTCTCGTTTAGAAAATATGACACCTTGGGAGTTCCCTGGTAGCCTAGCAGGCTGAGGATTCAGCATTGTCACTGCTGTGGCACAGGTCCAATCCCAGAAACTTCTGCATCCCACAGCCAAAAACTAAATAAATAGAATAAATTTAAGAAGAAAATATGACACCTATTCTCAATATTCTAAAAAGACCGATATAAATGGGACTATATTTCTATGATATAATCTGATTACTAATTATAGTGACTTTCTTCAGAAGAGTATTAAGTAGAATGATGAATGTTATTAATACTTAAAATGACTTAGATGAGGAAAAAAATCAATACTTTTTAATGGACTGATAATGTTTAACAGAAGTATAATTAGTTTACAAATAACGCTTAAGTTTCTTAATACCTCAGAAATGGAACCAGTTACATATAAAAATGTATTTATAAAATATATTCAAATTTTAATAACCAAAGTTTTAAAAATAATTCCTTAAAGGTTAAAAAAAAGTTTATATATATTCTACCTAAAACCGAACTGGAAAATTCACAACATAAAAAAACTAACATTCAAATATGGCACTAGGAATTTTATGACAGTTTTTGTGTGAAAAATCTTTTCAAAGTCTTCATTTACCTAAGGGCAGCAAGGAAACAGAACAAAAGAAACACTGTTAACTGCTTTGGGGACTTTTTCCCAACACATTTCTGAAACAAAAGTACTCCAATTCATGACATTTTATGCCAGGCAAGTAATTTATTTCTTAAAATAAAATTTAAAACTCTCTAAATTTAACTCAATATTAATTTGCATTAAATTTGTGTCTTAATTGCAATATTAAAACATAACTTGTAGGCAGGCCTCTCAAGGAAAATATAATTTTTTAAAATACCTTTGAATATACAAAGATAAAATCTTTGGGCTTACTTGGAAGCTAAACTATATAAAAGTACACACTTTAAAAGAAAAAACTAAGCGATTTTTACAAATATTTAAGTTAAAATTGTTCTCTGGGGGTGGGGGGAGACTGCCAGGGCAAATGGCTAAGTCTCTGGCTAAGTGGGGGCAGGGTTGAAGATACTGTGGCAAATGCATATTCTAGCCTCGCCACTGTGGCTCCAAACTGGAAGTGCAGTGGTAGGCTCTGGAATAAAGAATGTGTAACCTGATCTCTTTTCCTTCTCTCCTTCACAGCAACATTTGGAAAGTAATTTAACCTCTCAAAATGGCATCTTTGTGCTGCTTAGGGGAAAAACATCTATTCACTATTATAATATAAGGGAGGGAAAATCAAATCTTTTCTTAAAAATGGTTTTTATTTAATATACAGTGATATTTCTGTGTCAAATATTGAGTACATAGATAACCTAATTATAAATGAAGACTTAGTTTCTGTTACTTAAATGTCTTCTACCAAACAATTAACAAATGCAGTTCAGGTTTTAAGAGCAATTAGTTTTACTCATACATGGACTTAGTATGACTATTTTACTTCTGTAACAAAGATAGTGATTAACTCCTAAGAAGTTCTGAAGAGAAAATAATTAAAAATGAATATAAATAATCTAGATAAGTTTGAGTTAAATCTTAGTGAAAAAATCATGCAAAAACTTTTAATTCTCATATTATCTTCTCATGTTTCCTAATTTAATAAAAAGGAAGCAAGTTAAGCTTGACAATATGGGAAATAATAGAAAGCTAAAAAAAAATCTGCTATCCAGGTATCAAAGAACATATTACACATTCCTACTAAGGACAAAAATTGTTAAGGTATTCTGAAATTAATACCACAAAATTTTATATAATTTTTTACATATTATAAAGCATTTCATGACATAATTTGATCACAACAACCCTGTGAGTTAGGAGGTCATAAATTGCTTAGTTGACATATTCACTAAAAAAATTGGTAGACGTCTCCTGACTCCAGTCTACAGCCTAAATTATCACTTGGATTTCAATACATACTAGAATGCACTATTATCTGCCTTTCACCAGAGGGGAAACAGGTTCACAAGCAAATAACGTGCCTAAGGTCACAGTGCTAATACAGAGCAGGCCCAACTCCAAAGTCTTAACACTTAACCACTACTATAGGCCTCATGTTTATCAAAATAGATAAAAATTAACAGTTTAATGTTATATAACTGACTAAAAACCACCCTAAGAGCAGAATAATAGTTCCCTAAAAAGACATCCATATCCTAATTCCTGGAACCTGTAAATGTTACCTTGCATGACAAAAGGGACTCTGTAGATGTGATTAAGGGTACGAAGCTTGAGATGGGGAGGTTATCCTGTTGGGCACAATCTAATCATGAGTCCCTCAAAGCAGAGAATTTTTCCCAGATGCAGTTAGAGAGAAAGAGATGATAAAGGGTCAAAGAGATGAGACCTTGTTAGCTTTGAAGATAAGGAAGGAGGAGGCTACAAGCCAAGGATCACAGTTGGCCTCTAGAAGCTAGAAAAGGCAAAGAATCAAATTCTCCTGGGACCATCTTGATTTTAGTCTGGTAAGACATGTTTTGGACTTCTCCAAGTTTAAGGTAATAAATCTGTGCTGTTTAAACCAGTAAGTTTGTGGTAATTTATTACAGTAGCAATAGAAAATACAACAATTGTACTATATAACTGACATACAGGCTGAATGTTTATGTCCCTTCAAAATTCTTATGTTAGGAGTTCCCTTTGTGGCTCAGCAGGTTAAGAACCCAACTAGTATCCATGAGGATGTGGGTTTGATCCTGGCCCTGTTCAGGAGGTTAAGGATCCAGTGTTGCCATGAGCTGCAGTATAGGTTGCAGACATGGCCTAGGAATGTCCATATGCCGAAGGTGCCGCCCTGAAAAGGAAAAAAAAAAAAATCCATTTGTTAAATCCTAATGCCTAATGTGATGGTATTTGGAAGTAAAGCCTTTGGAAGATAATTAGGTCATGAGGGCTCCACCCTCATGAATGGAATTAGAACTCTTTAAAAGGGAACCCAGAGAGTTTTCTTGCTCCTTCAGCCAAAGTGAAGATATAGAGAAAAGGTGGCTTTTTATGAACCAGGAAGTATACTCTCATCAAACACTGAAACTACCAGCGCCTTGATCTTGGTCTTCTCAGCTTCTGGACTGTGAGAAATGTTTGCTGTTATATAAACCACTCAGGTTTATGGTATTTTGTGAGATAGTAGCCTGAATGGACTAATAAGACAACTGACTATTTTGTACTTTAAATTAACTGAACACTATCTTACAATACTAAAAGACATTCTGTCAGTGAGCAAACGTGTACTCAGAAATCTTGTCCCCAGTACAGATGAAATAAAAATACATGTACCCATCATTACATAACTAGATATGATTTGGTTGCCAGTGACATTCTAGCCCAATGCTGTAACTTTTAACTCTTCTTCCTCCTTTCCTAGCAAGTCAAATACTAAACTCTGAAATCCCAAAAAACAGACCCAACTTTCTTTTGCCCTGTCTGTATCAGCCATGTGTACACTTGCACAAGTCAGGATAACGACCAAAAAGCAGACAGTAATTGGGGGAAAAACTATACTAACAACCAAAAAAGAATAGGATCAATTAAGCACAGATGGCAGAAGAGTTTTCAGAAAGGAGTAAGGCAGTGGGCTACTGAACAGAGTATGGAATACTGAATATAGTCCAAAAAATATCTGATGAGGTACTGTTCTGGATATAGTAGTAAATAAGTTAGTCCTTAACTTAGGTTTCTCTTATTATCTCATTTTACAAATGGGGAAACTGAGCACAGAATATTATATAACTTAGTAAAGTCACACTGCTAGTAAGTGGCAAAGGCAGGATTCAAACACAGGTAAATGGGGCTTCAGAGCTGGTGCACTCAACCACTAACTCTCCAGAGCATAAGCCTCTCATCTAACCCCTTTATGCAAAATAAGAATGACTTCTATCCCAAAGATTTGTGGAAGATTAAAGTGATAACATGTATAAGACACTCTGAAAAGTACTTGGTATATGGCAAACTATACGTAAATATTAGTGACTAGTACTACACTTGATCTTAGCCAAAAGGCCGAGAAGTGATTAGTGACTAGTACTAAGCACCAGATGCCATACTAAACATTTTCCTTACGTGATCTTATTTAACCTTCACAACAGCCCAGGAAGCTGTACCTTTGTTTCTAGTTATGGGAAGACTGCTTAGAGAAGTTAAGGTTACACACCCAACAAGCGACAAAGACAATTCACACTTGGGACTTACCTAACATACAAAATCTAAGCATTTGACTAGTGGCCCTCAATTACTGGCCAAAAGCTTTTTCTGACTTAATGTATCCCCAAACAGAATTGTAAAAACCTACATAATCCCTCACAAATTTGTAAACTGACGTCTAAAATCTTTCCCAAGTCAGATAACTGCAAAGAATATGATTTCTGGTATATGGTAAATACCAACACTTTACATAAATTTGTAAAATCAATCTTAAATCTGTTCAACAGAATCCAGACACCACTGTGATCTGACATTCACCACGATCTGTTTGAAAGCAACTTTCATATCGTTTTTTTTTCTCCTTGAACTCACATCATCTTATTCCACTCACCCTGTGTGTAATAATGTTTATGCTTGAAACTCCATTATTAATCACTCATGCCTGCAGTTCGAATGCCAATTAAAAAAAAAAACTTCTGAGTTCCCTGGTGGCTCAGTGGTTTAAGGATCCAGCATTGTCACTGCTGTGGATCAGTTTCCATCCCTGGCCTGGGAACTTACACACACAGGCAAGGCCACAAAAAAGACAAGAGATCACAGCTACTGTTGTATTTTGAAATGAAATGCAATAGAAAATAAAGAGTATCACACACACACACAAAACCTCCTTTGACCATAAATAAGTCTTTAAGCATTTAAAAATTATTTGGGATTCAATTACCACTGCTATAACATATATAATTGATTTAAATGACAAACATACTATAGATTTGATAGTAACTGATAACATTAAAAGCAAAAATTTTAGGAGTTCCCATTGTGGCTCAGCAGGGGAACCCAACTAGTATCCATGAGGATGCGGGTTCGATCCCTGACCCCACTCAGTGGGTTAACGATCTGGCACTGCTGTGAGCTGCGGTATAGGTCACAGACATGGCTTGGATCTGGCGTTGCTGTTGTTGTGGTGTAGGCCCCGAGATGAAGCTCTGATTCAACCCATAGCCTGGGAACTTCCTTATGCTGCAGGTATGGCCCTAAAAGGAAAAAAAGAAAAAGGAAAAAAAAAAGTAAAAATTTTCGTGGAAATGTATCTATGAATGGGCTGGATGGGGCTTTTTCTTCAGTTATTTTCATTCATCTGTTGGAATAACTGTTAAAATGAGATGATTCAGCATATTGACTTTTCTGTTTTTGATTTTTTAAAGAAGACACTGAGAAATTTTGTTCATATTGATAAGTCAATGAGAATGGAAGGAATTTTATCAGTAAACAAAATTTTTCTGTAGAGTCTCACAATTTTAAAAATTCCTCCTGAGCTATTTATTGAAAAATGTCATAGTGATTTACCACCAAAAATATTTTAATGACTTAGCAACTAACAAATTTGTTATTTTGAATACTGGAATTGAAAAATCCTTCAATTTTGTTCAAACAAAAAACTAGAAACCATTAAAAGGACTTGTTCCCCAAAGATTAGCGCTACTTACTTTCACAATACTAACACCAACATATGGAAACTGCCACTTTAGGGGGTCTCTGAAGTTCTGTTTCATTTTTGAAGATATAATTCACATATCATAAAATTCACTCCCTTGAAGTATATAATACAGCTATCAATATATTCACAAAATTGTACAAACATCACCATATTCGATTCCAGAACATTTTATCACCCTAAAAAAAGAACCTAACCATTAGCAATCATAAACAACTCCTTCCTCTCACATCTCTTATGAATTTGCCTATTCTGGACATTTCACATAAATGGAATTATACAATATGTGATCCTTTACAACTGGCCTTTTTCACTTAGCATCATGTTTTCAAAGTTAATTCATGTTGCAGCATGCATCAGTATCTCATTCCTTTTTGTAGATGAATATTTCATTGTACAGATGAAATACATCACATTTATTGATTAACAGACATTTCAGTTATTTCTGTTTCTTGGCTCTCATGAATAATGCTGATACGAACTTTTATGTACAAGTTTTGAGCTATTATGTTTTTAGTTCTCTTAGGTACATATGTAAGAGTAGAATTACTGGATCGTTATGGTAACTCTTTAACTTTTTGAGGAACTGCTAATCTATTTTCCAAAACAGCTGCATCGTTTTACATTCTCACAGCAGTATATAGGGGTTCTCATTTCTCTACATCCTTACCAACACTTGATATTATCTGGCTTTTTGATTATAACCATCCTAGTGGGTGTGAAATAGTATCCCACTGTGGATTTGACCTGCATTTCTTTGATGACTAATGTAAATGAGCATCTATCTGTTTTTTTCTCTTATCTTTTTTTTTTTGTCTTTTTGCCTTATCTAGGGCCGCACCCACAGCTTGTGGAGGTTCCCAGGCTAAGGGTCTAACAGGAGCTGTAGCAGCCAGCCTTCGCCAGAGCCACAGCAACGCGGGATCCAAGCCGTGTCTGCAACCTACACCACAGCTCACGGCAACGCCGGATCCTTAATCCAATGAGCAAGGCCAGGGATCGAACCCGCAACCTCACAGTTCCTAGTCGGATTCGTTAACCACTGAGCTACGACGGGAACTCCTCTCTAATCTATTTTATTGGCTACTTGTACAGTCTTCTTTGGAGAAATGTCTACTCAAAGTCTTTGCACACTTTTAAATTCTATATTTTGTTTTTGTTAGTTATAAGTATTCTTTTCGTACCCTGGAAACAAGCGAATTATGAGACATGATTTGTATATGCATCTCCCACTCTGTGGTTTAATTTTCCCTCTCTTGATTGTGTCCTTTAATGTACATGGTTTACAGTTTTTATTTAGTCCAATTTATCTATTTTTTCCTTTGACGTCATACCTAAATCACTGCCTAACCCAAAGCCACAAAAATTTACACCTATGTTCTCTTCTAAGTGTCTCATACTTCTAGTTCTTAAATTTAGGTCTTGTTTTAAATGATTTTTGTATATGGAATGAAGTAGGGGTCCAACTTCATTCTTTTGCAATTGAATATCCAGTTGCCCCAACACCACTGTTTTGGTGTCTTAAATTGTCTTGAAATCCTTCTCTTCCCTGAGTATGTTTTCACATAGGTTAAATGCATCATGACAAAAAGTAAGAAGAGAAGAAGAGTTATGGCCATTCTTTTTCCAAAATGGAAAAGAGGAATGGTAGAAGGAATGTGGGAAAGAAGAAATTGTTTGACAGACTGGTTCACAGAAAGGTCAGTTTTGGGAAACAGCACATGTGGAAGTCTAGAGTCTGGAAATTAATTCACTTAAAACTACCCATGTGCTTAGGTACCTCCAGGAGTTTGTGTTCCCACTCAAAGCCCAAGATCAATGTTTAAATACTGCTCTATGGAGTTCCCGTCGTGGCACAGTGGTTAACGAATCCGACTAGGAACCATGAGGTTGCGGGTTTGATCCCTGCCCTTGCTCAGTGGGTTAACGATCCGGCGTTGCCGTGAGCTGTGGTGTAGGTTGCAGACGCGGTTCGGATCCTGCGTTGCTGTGGCTGCGGCGCAGGCCAGTGGCCACAGCTCCGATTAGACCCCTAGCCTGGGAACCTCCACATGCCGGGGTGCAGCCATAAAATGACAAAAGGCAAAAAATAAATTAAATAAATAAATAAATAAATAAATAAATAAATAAATAAATAAATAAATACTGCTCTACACGACTGTCTCCTAAACTCCAGGCAGAAAAGTACCACCTGCAAATAATTTTTTATATTTTAATTCTGTGAATAATAAAATGATATGGGGCTTAAGATGAAGATAAAAGGAAGCCTACAGGTTTCCCACCCTACACCACTCAGGCAAATAGCAAAGTTCATTTCCCTTCCCATTTTACAAAAAACATATCTGGCTCAATGTATGCATTAACAGCATTCACTTTTAAATTTCATCATTTTAATTCAACAGTAATAACAAAAGAGCATTAAGAAACTGTCTTGAGTCCACCAGTTTACTTACCTGACACCTAGCTTCTGTTGAAACAAACCCTAGCAAACAAGGGATATAATGTGCCATTACTGAATGGAAATTCTAAGGTCAAATCCTTAGCCTAAAATGGTACACTACTATGTTTAGCAAAATTATCTTCCTGAGATTGATCCAGTTTATGATAGCAAAACAGATATGCTATTTCCTCTTATCACAGAACTCTACCAGTTTAATGCATACAGTGTAACATTGGGGTTATTTCATTTCCCATGTTTAATTAGAATGAAACACAGAGAGCATTTTTAGATGTAATGATTTAATAAGTATTTCTGCCCATGTAGACTAACTGTTCACTGCCTTTTACTCCTAATCTAAGTATTTACCAACAAATCTCTATTTTTTACTTTGGATTAAAAGTTTCTATTTAACTATATATTAACTGTTGCTTACCATCTTTATTAGCTTTTATTGTGTAAAAGTTATTTTTCAAACTAAATTCTAAGTATCCAAAAATTATTTAGTGACACTTTACTAGTGTATTGCTCCTTCACTATTATATGCTAAATTTAAAATGTGCCCAGGAATTCCTGTGGTGGCAGAGCAGAAATGAATCTGACTAGTATACATGAGGTCACAGGTTCAATCCCACGCCTCGCTCAGTGGGTTAAGGATCTGGCATTGCTGTGAACTGTGGTATAGATTGCAGACACGGTTTGGATCTGGCGTTGCTGTGGCTGTGGTGTGGGCTGGTGTCTACAGCTCTGATTAGACCCCTAGCCTGGGAACCTCCTTATGCTGTGGATACAGCTTGAAAAGATAGATAAATAAATAAATAAATGTTTATGCACTCTTATTCAATTTGTTTATTCTATTTTTGTTTAGGAGTTCCCGTTGTGGCTCAGTGGTTAACGAATCCGACTAGGAACCATGAGGTTGCAGGTTCAATCCCTGGCCTCGCTCAGCAGTTTAAGGACTCGGCGTTGCCATGGCTGTGGCGAAGGCTGGCAGCTACAGCTCCTGTTAGACCCCTAGCCTGGGAACCTCCATATACCGCGGGTGCAGCCCTAGATAAGGCAAAAAGACAAAAAAATAAAATTAAAAATTTAAAAAAATATATTTTTGTTTAATGGCCTCAACATTGGCATATGGAAGTTCCTGGGCCAGGAACTGAATCTAAGACACTACTGCAGAAATGCCAGGCCCTTTAACCCACTGCACAGGGCCAGGAATTGAACCCATGATTCCAGAGCAACCTGAGCCACTGCAGCTGGATTCTTAAACCGCCACACCACAGTGGGAACTCCAATTATTCTACTTTTTTAACCTAGTATCAGTTATTCTATTTCACATAGCTGTGCTCTGATTTAACACATTTTTCAGAGTCTTAAATCTAAAATGCAAACAGTAGATGGCATTTTCATTTGTAATTTTTAACCCTGACATCATTCAGAGAGTGATAAAGATGATATTTCAATCAAATGAAAACTGATTATTCAATAGAGAGTGTTGAAAAACTGAGTAGTCATCTGGCTTTAAAAAAAAAAACTGAGCCCTACCTCACTCCTTAGAGCAAAAATAAAGTACAGATTGATAAGTTATTTAAAGTAGATTTTTTGGTTTGTTTTTTAATATTATTCTCAGACAAGGGGAGGGCATTCTAAAAGCATGACACATTAAGTTAATGAGGGAAAGAAGGCTAAGTTCCTTTTAGGAAAAGTTAGACGTCAAGTTGCCTATTAGATATCCAAGAGGAGTATAAATCTGCATTTCCGGATAGGTGTTCAGGCTGAAGATTAAAAGCCTGGCATCATCCAACACAGAGATAGTTTCAAAGCTCTGAGGATATATAATCTCAACAAGGGAAAGAGTATGACTGAAAAAGAGGTGCAAGGACTGAGCCTTTGAGGTATCCCATGACAAAAAAGATGGGAGATGGAAACAGAAGAATATACAATCCTGGAAGCCAAGTGAAAACAGTGTTTCCAGGAGGAGAGAATAAATGACTACCTTTATCAAACGCTATCAACAGGTCAAATAATTCAAGGATGAGAAAAGAAGAGTCATGGGTAACCTTTATAGGAACAGTTTAGGCAGGGTGCTGGTAAGGACAGCCAAATTAGAGAAGGCAGACAACCAAGATACTGTGATAAGAAAAACTGGAAGCAAAGTAAACACACGTCTTTTGAAAAAAAAAAAAAGCCCCCCCCCCCGGGAGGGTGGTAGGGGAGGAAATGGAGCAACAGTTAGAAGGAAAACTAGAGTCAAGAGGTTCCATGTTGTTTATAAAGTGAGAGAAGTAAGTATATTGGTGCGTTGATGAGAATGATCCTGTATCATATAAAAAAGGATGGAATTAAATAGAGCACAGTGGAGGTTGTGGCCCTTCCTAGAAGTATGGTCAGTTATTCCATAATAATAGAGGGAAGCCAGAACACATGGAGCACAGACGGACAGATGCAGCAGCAGGAGCTTTATGGATGTTTTCTTCTATGGCACCTATTTTCTCAGTGAGATGAAAAGCAAAGTTGTATAGTGATAAAGAATGTGGAAGGTAGTATCAGAGGTTTGAGGAGGAGAAGCTTAAATGATCACCTATGTCAGACCAGTTCAGGAAAGTAAATGGATTAGGACCTATTGCTGATCAACATCAAAGGCTCATCTGATTTAGGTCATTAATTAAAAGTAAGACCAGGAGCAAAACTGGAGTTCCTGTTGTGACTCAGCAGGTTAAGCACCTGACACGGTGTCTGTGAGAATGCAGCCTTCCTCAGTGGGTTAAGGATTCAGCATTGCCACAAGCTGTGGTGTAAGTTGCAGATGCAGCTCAGATCCAGCATTGCTGTGGCTGTGATGCAGGCTGGCAGGTGCAGCTCTGATTTGACCTCTACCCTAGGAACTTCCACATACCACAGGTATGGCCATAAAAAGAAAAAAAAGTCCAAGAGCAAAGTTAATACTCCAGCCACTTTCAGCAGCAAAAGTGCAAGTGTACAATCAGAGCACCCTAATAAAAAACAAACACTGACAGAACTGAAGAGAAAAATAGACAGTAATAGTAGTGTTAGACCTCACTATCCCATTTTCAATAATGGATATAAGAGACAGAAGATCAATAAGAAAACAGAGGATTTGGACAATGCCATGGACTAAATGGACCTGACATATACAGAACACTCCACCCAATAGGAACAGAATACACATTTTTCTCAAGCACACACAGAACATTCTCTAGGACAGATTCCATATTAGGTCAAAAAACAAGTCTTAACAAAGTTAAGAATACCGAAATCAGGAGTTCCGCTGTGGTCAGTGGTTAATGAATTTGACTAGGAACCACGAGGTTGCAGGTTTGATTTCCAGCCTTGCTCAGTTGGTTAAGGATCCAGCATTGCCATGAGCTGTGGTGCAGGTTGCAGACGCGGCTCGGATCCCGCATTGCTGTGGCTCTGGCGAAGGCCAGCAACTACAGCCCCTGTTAGACCCCTAGCCTGGGAACCTCCATATGCCGCGGGTGCGGCCCTAGATAAGGCAAAAAGACAAAAAAAAGGAATACTGAAATCATATCAGGTATCTTTCCCAATCACGATGAAATGAAACCAGAAATCAACAGTAGCAAAACTGGAAAAGTTAACAAATATGTGAAAATTAAATATTACACTATTGAACAACTAATGGATCAAAGAAGAAAGCATAGGGGAAAAAAGATAGAAAATATCTTCCGCTACACAAAATAAAAGCACAACATACCAAAACTTATGGGACACAGCAAAAGACTGAGGGAAGTTTATAGTGGTAAATGTATATAATTTAAAAAGAAAGAAATTTTAATTAATAATCTAAGTTTGTACCTCAAAGAACAAGAAAAAAAGAAAATAAACTCAAAAGTTATAAGGAAGAAATGAATAAATATTACAGCAAAAATAAACAGAATAACAATAGGAAATAAATGAATGAAACTAAGAGTTTGCTTTTTGAAACGATCAGCAAAACTGACAAACTCTTAGCTAGAGTAACTAAAAAGGAGAGAAAAAACCCAAACTAAAGCCAGAAATGAAAAAGGAGATATTACAGCAGATGTCATAGAAATTGAAAGGATTTAAGAAACTACTTTGAATAATTATATAACAACAACCTGGATAGCCTAGACTGAAGAAATGAAATGTCTAGAAAACATACAATCTACCAAGACTAATCACGAAGAAAAAGAAAACCCAAACAGACCTGTAACAAGCAAGGAGATTGAATCAGTAATCAAAAATCTCCTAACAAAACAAACAACCCAGTTAAAAATGGGCATAAGATCTGAACAGACATCTTTCCAAAGATATACAAATGTCCAAGAGGCACATGAAAAGATATTCAACATCAATAATCATCAGAAAAACGCAAATCGAAATCACAATGAGATATCACCTCATACCTGTTAGAATGGCTATCATCAAAAAACTACAAACAACACATGTCAGTGAGGATGTGCAGAAAAGGGAACTCTTGTACAGTGTTGGTGGGGAAGTAAATCAATGTAGCTCCTATGGAAAACAATACGGAGGTTCTTCTAAAAATGAAAAACATCACTATGTGATCCAGCAATTCCATTCCTGGGTAAACATCTGAAGAAAACAAAAACCTAATTCAAAAGATATATGCACCTCGGAGTTCCCATCGTGGCTCAGTGGTTAATGAATCCAACTAGGAACCATGAGGTTGCGGGTTTGATCCCTGGCCTTGCTCAGTGGGTTAAGGATTCGGCGTTGCCGTGAGCTGTGGTGTAGGTTGAAGACGCGGCTTGGATCCCACGTTGCTGTGGCTGTGGCGAAGGCCGGCAGCTACAGCTCCTGTTAGACCCCTAGCCTGGGAACCTCCATATGCCGCAGGTGTGGCCCTATATAAGGCAAAAAGATAAAAAAAAAAAAAAGCTATATGCACCTCAATGCTCACAGCAGCATCATTTATAATAGCCAAGATACGCAAGCAACCTAAGTGTTCATCACCAGACGAACGGAAGAATACGTGGTGCGTGTATATGTCTACACACACACACACACACACGGGAATATTACTCTACCATAAAAAAGAATGAAATTCTACCAACTGCAACAACATGGATGACCTAGAGGGAATTATGCTTATTGAAATAATTCAGAGAAATACGAATACTGTATGCTACCACTTACATGTATGATCTAAAAAAAAAGAAAAATGTTGTGATGATTTATGTACACCTAAAATTGAAATAAAATCCATTAAAAAATAAAAAGAAAAATGAATAAATATAAGAAGACAGAAACAGACTCACAGATATAGAAACAAACTAATGGTTACCAGTTGAGAGAGGGAAGAGGGGAGGGGCAAGACAGTGGTAGAGGATTAAGAGGTACAAACCTCTGTACATAAAATAAGTTACAAGGATATATTGTACAGCACAGGGTCTATAGCCAATATTTTATAAAAACTTTATAGGGAGTATATGAAAACAATGCCTATGTTATACACCTGAAACTAATATAGTGTAAATCAACTACACTCAAATTAAAAACAAAACAAAACAAATAAACAAAAACTCCCAACAAAGCAAAGCCCAGCAGCAGATGGTTTCAGTGGAAAATTTTACCAAACATTTAAAGAACAAATAATGCCAATCCTCTCAAAGTCTTCAAAAAAACAGAATAAGAGGAACACTTCAAGAACTCATTTCATAAGTCTAGCATTACCCAGATAACAAAGCCAGAAAAAGATACTACTTAAAAAGAAAACTGCAGACTGGATTTCCCTGCTGGTTCAGCGAGTTAAGGATCCAGTGTTGTCACTGTAGCAACTTGGGTTGCTGCTGTGGCACAGGTTCAATCCCTGACATGGGAACTTCCACATGCCTCAGGTGCAGGCAAAAAAAAGAAAAGGCAGACCTCACACTTTCTGATTTCAAAATATATTACAAAGCTACAGCATAAAGACAGATGGGGAGTTCCTTTCGTGGCGCAGTGCTCGTAGCGCAGTGGAAACAAATTCGACTAGGAATCATGACGTTGTGGGTTTGATCCCTGGCCTCGCTCAGTTGGTTAAGGATCCAGCATTGCTGTGAGCTGTGGTGTAGGTCACAGATGCGGATCAGATCTCACGTGGCTGTGGCTGTGGCATAGGGCAGCAGATGTAGCTCCGATTTGACCCCTAGCCTGGGAACTTCCATATGCCACAGGTATGACTCTAAAGAGAAAAAAAAAAGGACAGATGGATAAGTCAATGGAATAGAATTGATAACCCAGGAATAAACGTTTGCATATATGGCCATATGATCTGCAACATGGGTGCCAAGATTTTGTAATGGGAAAGGATTCCCAAAAGAGAACAAAGGTAAAATGTTCTTGGTCATAAATCATATCAGTATTTTCTTAGATCATTCTCCCAACGCAAAAGAAATAAATGCAAAAATAAACAGATGGAACCTAATCAAATTTAAAAGCTTATGCACAGCAAAGGAAGCCATGAACAAAACAAAAAGACAGGAGTTCCCGTCATGGCGCAGTGGTTAACGAATCTCTGACTAGGAACCATGAGGTTGTGGGTTCAATCCCTCAGTGGGTTAAGGATCCGGGATTGCCATAAACTGTGGTGTAGATCGCAGATGCAGCTCGGATCTGGTGTTGCTGTGGCTGTGGTGTAGGCTGGCAGCTGTAGCTCCGATTAGACCCCCTATCCTGGGAACCTCCATATGCCACAGGTGCGGCCCTAAAAAGCAAAAAAAAAAAAAAAAAAAAAAAGACTAACCTATGGAATGGAAGAAAATATTTGCAAACCGTAAGACCAACAAGGGGTTAATATCCAAAGTATACAAACATCTGATACAACTCAATATCATAAAAACAAACAACCCAATTAAAAATGGGCAGAAGACCTAGACATTCCTTCAAAGAAGACATACAGATGGCCAACAGACATATGAAAAAATGTTCAACACTGTTAATATTAGAGAAATGCAGATCAAAACCTCAATGCAGTATCATCTCACCTGATCAGAACGATTATCATCAAAAAATCTACAAATAAGAAATGCTGGAGACAGTGTGGAGAAAAGGCAACCTTCATACACTGTTGGTGGGAATGTAAATTGGCACAGCCACTATGGAAAACAGTATACAGGTCCCGTAAAAAAAAATAAAAAGAGAGCTACCATATTATCCAACAATCCCAGTCCTGAGTCAAAAACTCTAATTCAAAAAGATACATGCACCACAATGTTCATAACAGCACTATTTACAATAGCCATGGCATGGAATCAGTCCAAGTGCCCATCAACAGGCTTAAGATGTGGTACATGTTTACAATGGAATATTACTTAGCCATAAAAAGAATGAAATATTGCCATCTGCAATAACACTGATGGACTTAAGGAATATTATACTTAGTGAAATAATTCAGACAAACATTATATAACTTAAATGTTGAATCTAAAAAAAAGACAAAACAAATTAATCTAACAAAAACGGACTCAGACATAGAAAACAAACTTATGCTTACCAAAGGGTGAGGGAGGGAGGGATAAATCAGGAGTATTCAATTAAAAGATACACACTACCAGATAGAAAATAAACAAAAAGCATTTAACTGTATAGCATAGGGAACTATATTCAGTATCTTGTAATAACCTATAATGGATAATAATCTGAAAAAGTATGTGTCTTGTGTGTATAATCACTTTGTTGTACACTTGAAACTAACACAATATTATAAATCAACTATACTTCAATTTTTAAAAAAGCACAGACAACAAAAACAAAAATAGATAAATGGGACTATGTCAAAATTTAACAACTTTTGCGCAGCAAAGGAAAAAATCAAAGAGTGAAAAGGCAACCTCTGGTATGGGAGAAAATATATGTGAACCATACACTGGAAAAGTTGTTAATATCCAGAATACACGAAGTCCTACAACTCAATAACAAGAAAACAAATAATCTGATTAAAAGATGGACAAAAGACCTGACCAGACATTTCTCCAAAAAGGATACACAAATGGCCAAGTATATGGAAGATGCTCAACATCACTAACCAATAGTGAAACTCAAATCGAAATCACAATGAAATATCACCTAAACCTGTTAGAATGGCCATTATCAAAAAAAATAGAAAATTTAAGAGTTCCCGCTGTGGTGCAAAATCTATATGCCAAGGGGTAGCCAACAAATAAACACATACATACATACATACATAAAATTTTTTTAATTAAAAAATAGAAAGTAACAAGGACTGCAAGAATGTGGATTAATTACTGTTATACTGGTATACTGTTGGTGGAAGTGTTAAATGGTGTAGCTGTGCTGGAAAACAGTATGGAAGCCCCACAAAAAATTAAAAATAAAACTAATGTTTGATCCAGCTATCCCATTTCTGGATATATATTCAAAAGAATTTAAAACAGGATCTTGAAGAGATATTTGCACACTTGTGTCATTTACAGCATCCTTCACAATAGCTAAGAACTGGATGCAAACAAAATGTCCATCAACAGATGAGTGGATAAAGAAAATGTGGTATATACACACAATGGAATATTATTCAACCTTTGAAAATAAGTCAGTCCTATCATATGCCACAAACACAAATGAACTTTGAAGACATTATGTTAAATTAAATAAGCCAGCCATAAAAAGAGAAATACTACATGATTTCACTAACATATGGTATCTAAAGCAATCAAACTCACTGAAGCAGAAAGCAGAATGGTAGTTGCCAGTGGCTATAATGAGGGAAACAGGAAGTTATTGTTAAGTGGGCAGAGTTTCAGTCAGACAAGAGGAAAAAGTTCTAGAGAGCTCTTGTACAACAATGTGGACATAATTGGAGTTTCCATTGTGGCTCAGCAGAAAGAAACCCGACTAGTACCCATGAGGATGCAGGTTTGATCCCTGGCCTTGCTCTGTGTGTTAAGGATCCAACGCTGCTGTGAGCTGTAGCATAGGTCACAGACATGGCTCAGATCCCACGTTGTCCTGCATTGCTGCATCGCTGTGGCTGTGGTGTAGGCCTGTAGCTGCAGCTTCAATCTGACCCCTAGCCTGGGAACTTCCATATGCCGCAGGTGTAAATCAAAAAGCAAAAAAAAAAAAAAGAGAGAGAGACACACAATGAAAAGGCTTCAGTGGCTGGAGAGCAGTGGGAAGAAAGGGTCTACCCAAGAGCTAATAAAGAAACTTACAGGCAATAAAAGTCAATGTGAGGTTAAAAACACTGAGGGAAAGAAAATGTTTAGTAAAAAGGCAAACTGCAACACAAAAATGCATGCTATCACCTCATAAAACACAAGAAGTGGAAATACTGTTGTAAATAGGGAGAAATTTTTAGAAAGACACAAAGTAGCAACAGTGGTTACCAATGAGAAATAAACTGAGAAGGGGGCAGAGCAACCAGAAATAGAGGAAATTTCTCTTTTCTGTATTATTTGAATTGTTTACCATGAGCATGTATAACCTTTTTTAAAAAACTAGTTGTTTTGGGGGGAATCCCTTTTCTATTTTCCTTTGTAGATTATTTGGTACACTTAGCAGGAGACTAGGCCTCCAAATTCTCCAGGGCACTCAGTAATACATTCTCTGAGGGAATGCTGCCCAAAACTTTTCTTTCCTTCTTTTTTTTTTTTTTAAACAGTTGGGTGAGATGAGTACCGCAAGGAATAGTATTAACTATTGAGTTGTCATGAAACAATCAGCCTTGTGTTAGCCCTTCAAACATCTGACTTTTATGCTGAAGCAAAGAGGAAATTGGAAGCTTCAACTCCTGGAGCTCTCTCTCTCATTATGATGCAAAGCATGTCTGGGACAGGTAACTGCCAAGCAGGCAGGGATTAATAAGCACTTCTTATCAAATGAAGCAAACACACTGACAGCACTTCTCAAGTTGAGTAGCTATTGCTGGTATAGAGGAAACCTACCAATTCTTTTCCATATATATATATATATATATATATATATATATATATGGCCATCTTACTTCAAATATTTACAAATTCATTTTATTGCACTTCACAGATCACTGTGTTTTTTACAAATTAAAGGTTTATGGCAACCCTGTGTCAAGTAGGTCTATTGGCACTATTTTTCCAACAATATTTGCTCATTTTGTGTCTCTGTGTCACATTTTAGTAGCTCTTACAATACTATAAACTTGTTCATTATTATTGTATTTGTTATGGTGATATGTGATCAGTAATCTCTGATGCTACCATTGTAATTGCTTGGGGGTGCCAAAGGCTGCACAAATTTAAGGCAACAAATTTAATTGATAAATGTGTGTGTTCTGTCCTACCACCTGGCCTTTCCTCCATCTCTCTCCCTCTCCTTGAGCCTCCCTATTTCTTGAGAGACAATACTGAAATTAAGCCAATTAAAAACTCTATTTAGGAGTTCCCGTCGTGGCTCAGCAGAAACGAATCCGACTAGGAGCCATGAGATTGCGCATTCTATCCCTGGCCTTGCTCAGTGGGTTAAGGATCTGGCGTTGCCGTGAGCTGTGGTGTAGGTCGCAGACACGGCTTGGATCTTGCATTGCTGTGGCTCTGGCATAGGCTGGCAGCTACAGCTCCGATTAGACCCCTAGCCTGGGAACCTCCACATGCCACGGATGCGGCACTAAAAAGACAAAAAAAAAAAAAAATTCTATCTATAGTGGCCTCTAAGTATTCAATTGAAAAGAAAGAGTTGCACATCTCTCACTTTAAATCAAAATCTAAAAATAATTAAGCTTAGTGAGGAAGGCATATCAAAAGCCAAGACAGGCCAAAAACTAGGCCTCATATCAAATAGTTAGCGAAGTAGTGAATACAAAGGAAAAGTTCTTGACAGAAATCAAAAGTGCTACTCCAATAAACACGCAAATGGTAAGAAAGTGAAAACAGTCTAATTGCTGACCAGGAGAAGTTCTGGTGGTCTGAATAGAAGATCAAACCAGCCACAACATTCCATTAAGCCAAAATCAAATCTAGAGCAAGGCCCTCGCTTCAATTCTCGGAAAGCTGAGAGAGATGAGGAAGTAATAGAAAAAAATTTAAAACTAACAGAGGCTGGTTCATGAGGTTTAAGGAAAGAAGCCATCTCCATAACATGAAAGTACAAGGTAAAGCGGCAAGAGCTGATGTAGAAGCTTGCAGTAAGTTATCCAAAAGATCTAGCCAAGAAAATTAAGGGAGGTGGCTACACTAAGCAACAGCTTTTCAGTGCAGACAAAACAGCCTTATCTTGAAAGAAGATGCCATTTAGGACTTTATGGTTAGAGAAGAGAAGTCAATGCCTGGCTTCAAAGCTTTAAAGCACAAGCTGACTCTCTCATTAGAGGCTAATGTAACTGGTGACTTGAAGCTGAAACAAATGCTCATTTAACATTCTGAAAACGCTAGCCCCTTAAGAACTATGCTAAAACTACTTTGCCTCTGCTCTCCTAATGGAACAACAAAGCCTGAGTGACAGCATTATCTGTTCACAACATGGTTTACTGAATACTGTAAACTCAGTGTTGAGACCTACCACTCAGGAAAATAAAAGATTCCTCTTAAAATATTACTGCTCATTGATAATGTGCTTGTTCACCCAAGAGCTCTGATGGAGATGTACAATGTGATTAATGTTTTTGGGAGTTCCTGTTGTGGCTCAGTGGTTAACGAATCCGACTAGTATCCACGAGGACACAAGTTCGACCCCTGGCATTGCTCAGTGGGTTAAGGATCTGGCGTTGCCATGAACTGTGGTATAGGTCGCAGACATGGCTCGGATCTGGTATTGCTGTGGCTGTGACATAGGCCAGTGGCTGCAGCTCTGATTAGATCCCTAGCCTGAGAACTTCCATATGCTATGAGTGTGATCCTAAAAAGACAAAAAAAAAAAAAAAAAGAGAGAGAGATTAACGTTTTCATGCCTGCTAACACAACATCCATTATACAGCCCATGGATCAAGGAGTTATTTCAACTTTCAAGTCTTATTATTTAAGAAATACATTCTAGGAGTTCCCGTTGTGGCACAGCAGAAATGAATCTGACTAGTATCCATAAGAATGTGGGTTCGATCCTTAGCCTCACTCAATGGGTTGGCGATCCAGCATTGCCAAGACCTGCGGTGTAGGTCGCAGATGTGGCTCGGATGCCACGTTGCTGAGACTGGTGTAGGCTGGCAGCTGAAGCTCTGAATGGACCCCTAATCTGGGAACTTCCATATGTCATGGGTGTGGCCCTAAAAGAAGAAAAAGAAAAGAAATACATTTCATAATTCCTCTGATGGATCTAGGTAAAGTAAATTGAAAATCTTCCGGAAAGCATACACCATTCTAAATGCCATTAAGAATATTCATGATTCATGGGAAGAGGTCAAAATATCAACATTAACAAAAGTTTGGAAGAAGCTGATTTCTCCCCTCAATGGGGAGACTTCAAAGGGTTCAAGACTTCAGTGGAAGAATTAACTGCAGATGCGGTGAAAATAGCAAGAGAACTAGAATTACAAATGGAGCCTGAAGATGTGACTGAACTGCTACAATTTCATGATAAACCTTTCATGGTTGAGGCGTTGCTTCTTTCTTCAGATGAACAAAGAAAGTGGTTTCTAAGGAAGGAAACTACTCCTGGTAGAGATGCTGTGAAAATTGTTGAAACAACGACAAAGGGTTTAGAAAAAACTTAGTTTGATAACAGAGTGCAGGCTGTGAGAGGATTGGCTGTAAGTTTTAAAATTAATAGTACTACTGTGGGTAAAATGCTTTCAAATGGCATTGCATTGTTACAGCGGAATGGTTCATGAAAGGAAAAAAAATCAGTCAGTGCAACAAGTATCACTGTTGTCTTAAGAAATTGCCACAGCCACTCCAATCTTCAGCAATCACCATCCTAATCATTCAGCAGCCATCAGCATTGAGGCAAGACCCTCCAAGCAGCAAAAAGATTGACTTGCTGAGGGAGCAGATGACAGTCAGCATTTTTTTAGCAAGTAAGTATTCTTGAAAAAAAAAAGTACCTATCTTAATTTAAGACAATGCTATTGCCCACTGAGGAGACTACAATGCACTGCAAACATAACATGTACTGGGAATTCAAAAATTCGTTTGACTCCCTTTATTGTGATATTTGCTTTACTGTGGTGGCCTGGAACCAAACACACAACATCTCCAAGGAATGTCTGCGCAACTTTTTTATACAAAAGTCCACTGGTTGAGGCCTCCAGTTAAATATTTAAGAGTAACATTAAAAATGAGCTCTTAAGCGAGTTTCCACTGTTGGCACAGTGGGTTAAGGATCCAGCACTGTCACAGCCATGGCATCGGTCGCAGCTGCAGTTTAATGACCCAGCAAACAGGTCATAACTATCCATACTGAGTGTGATTGTTCTATACATACATTAATTAGGTTAAGTTTTTTATTGTGCTATCTGACTTTCCATATCTTTTTTTTTTTGGTCTTTTTGCCTTTTCTAGGGCCGCACTTGCAGCATATAGAGGTTCCCAGGCTAGGGGTCTAATCAGAGCTGCGGTTGCCCACCGACGCCACAGCCACAGCAACGCGGGATCCCAGTCACATCTGCAACCTACACCACAGCTCACGGCAACGCCGGATCCTTAACCCACTGAGCAAAGCCAGGGATCGAACTCACAACCTCATGGTTCCTAGTCAGATTTGTTAACCATTGCGCCACGACAGGAACTCCTGATTGTCCATGTCTTTACTAATTTTTTGTCTGCTAGTTTGAGCAGCAGTCAGTGTGATTATGGTCCCTGATCTAAATTTTAGGTGACCTAGTGCTTATAATGGGTCAGATATGGTTCTAAGATAAAATATATATATATATATATACTGTATATAAACATACAACCACTCCATGAGGTGTGAGCCATTTTTTCCATTTTACAGATGAGGACAGACACAGATGTTAATCAATTTGCCAAAAATTGCTGATGACTCAGCTAAGATGAAGCAGAGATGGGATTTAAATCCAAGCAGAGTCCATGCTCTTAATCACTATAAAATACATGATCCTAGGATAAAGTTTTCCCCTAAGCAGAAAAACATTTTACGGAAATGATGCCCTCTGAACTGATTAGGAACTATTTTATTAGAAATGCTTAAGATGTGAATTTTATGAGGCTGATGCACTGCCCACTAGACCAAGAGAGCAGCTAGGATGTGAGCTTTAAAAGAACACAGGGAGTCCCACTGTGGCTCAGCAGTAACAAACTCAACTAGTAACACTGATGACACGGGTTTGATACCTGGCCTTGCTCAGTGGGTTAAGGATCCAGCGTTGCCAGGAGCTGCAGTGTAAGTCACAGATGCAGCTGGGATCTGGCGTTGCTGTGGGTGTGGCATAGGTCAGCAGCTGCAGCTCCAACCTGGGAACTTCCACATGCCACAAGCACAGCCTTGAAAAGAAAAAAAAAGGAAACAAATACTGCACCCTCAGTATTAGGGTAAAATATACAAAAAATATAAACAGAAAAAGACTGCAAAGAAATATACTAAATGTTAACAATGGTTATTATGAAATGTTGGGGATGTTTTACCTTTTTGTTCTATTTTCCATGTTTTCTAAATCCCGAATATGTATCACCCTTATAGTAAATAAAAACTAAAGAGCAATCTATAACCACTGACTTAACTGAGAGTGGTCTGTCTTAATTTTCAAGTTAAGAGGTAAAAAAAACATTAGCAAGACAATGAAAATCACAGGAAATAATGGCTATTTTAAAGTGCTTTGTAAACTATAAAGCTATACAAATATTAGTAATTATAAGCATCCCAGAACTAAATAATGCATTTTCATGTCTTTTCCTTTTTAAATTTCAACTGCTTTAAAATGCCTGATTATTGTAAGTATTTTGTCTACACAATTCATTAAGAGTTAATTTTTGAAGGGCCGAACATTAAAGTGTCACACACCCCTTAACATTAATAAAAAGGAAAACCCCACAAATTTACAACAGCATCATAGTCTTTTAGTATCTCTGAAAAATCCCTTGATCTGTAATTTAACAAAATGTTGATTCAGTGCTGAAGATAAAATTAAGAAACCCAAATTTAACTCAACAAAGTGATCTTTTGTTTTGGGAACAGAATTTTTATAACTCTTTTAAAAAAGAAAATTTATTTAAAGATGAATTAAATATGCACTGTGACATTAAAAAGGTAATATATCATAATTAGTGACAGAATATAAGCTCAGTCTATTGAGGATGTCTTCCTCTCAAAATTTCTTTTGCTATTTCTGCAACAGAACCTATCAATAAAGAATGCACAGCCAGGAGTTCCCGGCAGGTTAAGGATCCAGCACTGTCTCTGTGGTGGTGCAGATCCAATCCCCAGGCCAGTGCAGTGTGTTAAGGATCTGGTACTGCCATAGCTGTGGCATAGGTCACAGCTGCAGCTAAGATTCGATCCCTGGCCTGGGAACTTCCATATGCCACAAGTGTGCCCCCCCCCAAAAAAAATGGATGCACAGCTGCCTTGCAGATGTATAATTTCAGTGTTTAGATTCCAGCCTCTCTAACTTCATTCTGAGAGAGGTTTTGGATTTTCTATTTCCATATGGTTTCTGACTTCCTTCAGTTTAGGTTCTACCTCCCCACATCTTATTCTATTTTGGTCTGTTACTACAGAAAAACACTTCAAATTTGAAACATCTTGTTTTTTTAAAACTTAAAACTTACACAGCTGAAAAAAGGAGAATATGGGGGGGGGGGTGAACAGATAACTAGAACAAAAGTTTCTATTTAAATAACTCCCCTCTCTGTCCCCTTCATTCCAGTTTCTTCTATTTCAGGTTCAGACATACAAGTTTAATGGATGAACAAAATTTCAGCTTTAGTCACCTAATTTCTTAAAATTCTTAAGTTACAGCAGAAATGTTAAGTAGTAAGATTTTTTTTTTTAATCTTTTTAGGGCCACACCTGCAGCATATGGAAGTTCCCAGGCCAGGGGTTGAATCAGAGCTGCAGCTGCAGGCTTCACCATAGCCACAGCCACTCCAGATTCAAGCCATGTCTGTGACCTGCACCACAGCTCACAGAAATGCCAGATCCTTAACCCACTGAGCGAGGCCAGTGATCAAACCCGCATCCTCATGGATATTAGCATGCTTGTTACCACTGAGCCACGAGGGGAACTCCCAGTAAGATTCTTTTTTTAAACTTACACTTTGTATACCAAAATGTTTACAGATGTTACCTTTGAGTAGTATGAACATGACAGATTTTTTTTTTCCCCTGGGGCTTTTCTGTGTTTTAAATTTGTTCAGTGAGCACTACTTTTGTAATAACGAGGCAAAAAGGGTTTTGTTTTGTTTTAAAGAAAGTTGCAAGGAAAGGGATTATTTTTAAATGTCTATATGCCATAAACAATTATGTTTAAATAATTTTTATGGAACATAAGCAATTTAATAATATTCCAGAGGACAGTCTCAGCATCATTAACAGGTAAAAATCAGGTTTCATTTCTCGATCTATTTGAATTCAAAAACTTCCACCTAGATGAGCTTATTCGCTTTGATTTTCAATTGATGTGGCATCATCTTTTCTTTTTTTTCTTCCTATTCTCTCATAGGATAGATGTTAAATGTATTCTAAAAAATAGTACAAATAATACAAATAAATGTTTTACAAATATCTACCCAATTTCAACTACTTTAAGAATAATAACCGGGAGTTCCTGTCGTGGCGCAGTGGTTAACGAATCCGACTAGGAACCATGAGGTTGCGGGTTCGGTCCCTGGCCTTGCTCAGTGGGTTAAGGATCCGGCGTTGCTGTGAGCTGTGGTGTAGGTCGCAGACGCGGCTCGGATCCTGCGTTGCTGTGGCTGCGGCGTAGGTCAGTGGCTACAGCTCCGATAAGACCCCTAGCCTGGGAACCTCCACATGCCGCAGGTGCGGCCCTAAAATGACAAAAGGCAAAAAAAAAAAAAAAAAAAAAAAAGAATAATAACCGGAGTTCCCATCGTGGCACAGCAGAAACAAACGTGACTGGGAACCATGAGGTTGTGGGTTCAATCCCTGGCCTCGCTCAGTGGGTTAACAATCCGGCCTTGCCATGAGCTGTGGTGTAGGTCGCAGACGTGGCTCGGATCCTGCGTTGCTGCGGCTGTGGTATAGGCTGGCAGGTGCAGCTCCGATTAGACCCCTAGCCTGGGAACCTCCATATGCTGCTGATGCGGGCCTAAAAAAAAAAAGGGAATGATGAAAGTGTCTGTATGATCATCATCAACAATTAAACTTACGTATGTCTCAGAAATATGTAATAAAAGCAACAATTCAAAAAACATTGAGCGTCCTCAATGTTTAACAAGCAACCGTATTCCACTGACCTTTTAAAACTGTTTTCTCTGTGATGCAAAGGAAATATTAAGCAAGTCAAAAAATGCCAATCAAAAAGTTGCCATGGGGGCTCCTGTCGTGGCTCAATGGTAACGAACTCGACTGGTATCCATAAGGATGCAGGTTCAATCCCTGGTCTTGTTCAGTGGGTTAAGGATCTGGCGTTGCTGCAAGCTGTGGTGTAAGTCAAAGACGCAGCTTGGATCCCACATTGCTGTGGCTTAGTGTAAGCTGGCAGCTGCAGCTCTGATTAGACCCCTAGCGTGGGAACTTCCATATACCGCAGGCGCCGCCCTAAAAAGACAAAAAAAAAAAAATTTTAAAGTTACCATGAGAAGTTTCTAACAAAATTTAAATATTAAAAGGAGAAGCAGGAGTCGTTAAAAGTCAATTAAATTTAACCCATCAAATATATATATTTAGACCTTGAGTGGAGATAGTGTTTTACCAGTTACCTCAGATAACACTTTAGCAAACTGAGGCAAACCTACCTACAAAAGGGACTAAAGGGAATAAAAACAGGCAAAAGTAGGTAAAATGTATATATGCCTTTATGTGGCGCACATCTTCATCTTTAAACGATCCTACTCCTTTGAGAACGAATACAATTCTGTGGTTGAGAACATGGATTCTGAGATCAGACTACCTGGGTCTGAATCCCAGCTCTGCCACTTACTAGCTGTTCAAACCTTGACAAGTTATTTAATTTCTGTGCCTCATTTTCCTCATGTGTAAAACAGAACAGATAAGACCTATATCATACAATATTTGTAAGAATAAATGGAGTAATATGTATAAAGTACTTAAAATAGGGCCAGGTACATATCAGGTATTATTTAATCCATCTCAGTCTTGTATTTCATTGCTCTACACTATTTAAACTGAAACCCATTTATCTTATGTAAGTGAATAACGGCTGAAAACTAATTTGAAACTTTATAAATTCGAAATATCATACACTAAGTAAAATATAAAAAACTAGTGCTTTTATGGAGTCTTTTTACTTTATTTAATGTTTCCAAGGTTTGATAAACTCAAACTCCAAAAAAAAACTAAGCAATAAGATATTTTCATTAATGTTCCAATTTAAAGGGTTACCATACAGTTTATAAATTTGAAATAAATAAAGTTAGAAATAAATAAAGCATGCTTAATACTAATAAGCTATATTGAGCAGAACTGGAACGTACTTGGAAACAGAACCGTTAAGAAGATCAAACGGTCATGTACATACTCTAATAGCTTTATAGAGAGAAAAGAATGGGGTCTGGTGTGTCAGAGGGGCTTTACTAAGAAATCAGGCTCATACTTAACTTTTTTTTTTCTTTTTCTTTTTCGGGCCGCACCCACGGCATAAGGAAGTTCCCAGGCTAGGGGTCGAATCAGAGCTACAGCTGCTGGCCTGCACCACAGCCACAGCATGTGGGATCCCAAGCCATGTCTGCGACCTACACCACAGCTCACCGCAACACCAGATCATTAACCCGCTGACCAAAGCCAGGGATCGAACCCGCAACGTCATGGATCCTAGTCAGGTTCCTTAAACGCTGAGCCATGAAGGGAACTGATACTTACGGAACTTCAATAAAGGGTCTGAAATCAGTAAAAACATGAGAAAGGTTTTATTTTTCTCTGGTTTCTACCCCAAACTAGAGTTGATCCAATTTCCCTTTCCTAACCCTTAATGACATGTGGAACAATTCCTTTAGTTTCCAGAAGCTTTCAGTTATTAAAAAGTCCAGTGCAATGTACTGATATTTAAATCTTTAACCTTCACCCTTTCAATCATCTTCTCCATCTCCAAATTCAGGCTTGGCGCATGGTCCGGTCTTTTTTTTTTTTTTTTTTGGGGGGGGGGTCGGTGCAGAGAAGGAGAACAGAATAAGCTGTCAACATTTGAGCACTTTGAGTCCTCTGTGGTTGTTATCACTTAACTTCCCTGGCTAATACAAACAATACTGTCTGTATTACAGGTAGCTAAATGATGGCTTTTCTTCCAGGGACAAGCTGGAGCTTTCTGGTAACTGAAGGGTGAAGGACTCTAACCCATTGCTAATTCCCCTACCTAAAGATACCCAACCTCTTCTAACTTTTGCTCCCTGCTCCAGCAGAGACAGCCTCTCCAGATGACTGCAGCCTGGTCACATTATATATTATCAGTATGAACTAAGAGAAATGGGAAAAAAAAAAGAAAAAAATGCAGGCTGTTCCACTGCCATCCTCTCTGTCCACACTGAGACTTCTCTCCAATTTTCTTTATCCCTTGCTCAAAGAGGCACAGACAGTCCACTCAGGTACATACTGACTACCCATGAGATGTCTGCTGGTAGTCCTAAACTCAAGACTGGTTCTCTTAGACCTTTCCACACTAAGCTTCTAAGGGAAGGCCACCCCAAGGAAGGAAGGGAGCAAAAACTACAAAGCTCCCCGCAGGCAAAACAGTTGCTGCAGTGACTGCAGTGCACAATCCCCCTCCCTGCCATCTTCTATGAATTTCTGTCACATCTTAATAAGGCCCTGGGAAGGATGCAGGCCACTAAGTACTTCGGCTTTCAGTAGAATGTAAGCTCTTGACTTACTTTATACTTAGTTCTAAGGTCCTAGTCCCCATTCTGAGATAACTTAGAGAAGCCTGATTTGACTTTCTTTTACTTACTTGACCGTGGTGGAGCAATTAACCTTCATTAGTCTTTCTTTTTTTTCTTAATGAATTCTATTACAATTACAGGTGTATAAAAATCATCACAACCAAATTTGATAGTATTTCTGCTCCAAACCCTCAGTGCATCCCCCCACCCCCCAGACTGTCTTATTTGGAAACCAAAAGGTTTTCCAAAGTCTGTGAGTCATTGTCTGTTCTGCAAAGAAGTTCATTGTGTCTTTTTAGTTTCCACATGTAAGCGGTAGCACTGGATGTTGCAGTCTAATTGACTGGTTTCACTTCGCATGATAATTTCTAGGTCCATCCATGTTGCTATAAATGTTGTTATTTCGTTCCTTTTAATGGATGAGTAATATTCCATTGTGTGTATGTACCACATCTTCCCTATCCACTCCTCTGTCGATGGACATTTAGGTTGTTTCCATGAGTTGGCTATTGTATGGAGTGCTGCAGTGAACACTGGACTACATGTGTCTTTTCAAGTCATGGTTTCCTCTGGATAGATGCCCAGGAGTGGGACTGCTAGATCAAATGGTAATTCTATTTTGAGTTTTCTGAGGAATCTCCATACTGTTTTCCACAGTGGTTGCACCAATTTGCATTCCCACCAGCAGTGTAATAGGGATCCTTTTTCTCCACACCCCCTCTAGCACTTACTGTTTGTAGACTTATTATGATGGCCATTCTGGCTGGTGTAAGGTGGTACCTCATAGTGGTTTTGATTTGCATTTCTCTAATAAGGAGCGATGTTGAACATCTTTTCATGTGTTTTTTGGCCATCTGCATGTCTTCTTTGGAGAACTGTCTGCCTAGATCCTCTGCCCATTTTTTGATGCATTAGTCTTTCTTGATGTACAAAACAGGAAAAGCAACAAAATCTCCTATGTCAATTTGCTAGTACTGTTTACAGAAGAATTATTTTGCAAATTCAAATGTCAACATTAATAATGTGGACAAAAATAGCAAATACTTTCAGAAGGTATCAGAATTTAATTTTCAAGCACCCTATATATGCACCTATTCATATTTGCTTTTGAGGATGAAACTGATCTCAACCTCTCAGACACCAATATTCTCTCACAAATATTCATCTTCACTAACATTTACTGAGCATTACTATATGGCAAGAGTGGTGCTCAGTGCTTAACTGCACTCATTCATTTAGTCGTCACAGAAACCCTGTGAGAGAAGGACTATTACTATCCTCATTTTATGTATGAGGAAAACTACTTTGGTGCAAGATCACAAACCTAATAAATAGCGAACAGTAAGGTACAAAATACAAGATCCCTTTAGTCTTTTTTTTTTTGAGGGTCCCTGGGCCAGGGTTCAAACCTGCACCACATCACTGAAAACACCAGGTGTTTAACCTGCTGAGCCACCAGGGAATTCCAAGATTCCTTTATTCTTTTAAGAAATTAAGAACCTCCTTTGTATAAAAATTTAGTTAACCTTAACTGAATGACTTTTTGTTCCTTCTCAACGATGTGACAAGCCATCTACGTAAATTGATTAGATGCTCAAAAAGAACAGGAACCAGTAAGTAATTTTAGGAAGAACAAAGGCTTAATCAATTACAGTAATTATGCCACTCAATTAACAAACAGCATTATTACTGTAGGAATATATTCAGGGGAAGGGGTGTGTCTCTAATAGTTCATTCCACTGTTTTAAATCAATTTTTAGTTTTGGAGACATTTTGAAGAATAAAGTTTAAAGAAATTTGACTTATGCTCTTTATATTTAAAACACTTTTTTTTTTTTTTTTGGTCTTTCTGCCTTGTCTAGAGCCGCACTCGTGGCATATGGAGGTTCCCAGGCTAGGGGTCTAACAGGAGCTGTAGCTGCCGGTCTTCACCACAGCCACAGCAATGCAGGATCCGAGCCACGTCTGCAACCTACACCACAGCTCATGGCAACGCTGGATCCTTAACCCACTGAGCAAGGCCAGGGATCGAACCCGCAACCTCATGGTTCCTAGTCGGATTCGTTAACCACTGAGCCACAACAGGAACTCCTAAAATACTTTTATGTTTAGAGAATCCTCACTTATTATTCCTTGCACTAATAGCTAGAAAAATCAATGTGGTCATTGTTAGGGAGGAAAAAATTTTTCCTCTGTCCTCTTAGGTTGAGAATTTAGGAGCCTGCAAATTAAACTGACAAAAGACAGTCAAAAGAAAAGACAGATTTTTATTCACTCACCAGAGTTTACAGAAAAATGTGACTCAAGAAGGCAGTTAGAATTGGGGGCTAGAAGTTCCTATTGTGGCACACTGTGTTAAGAACCTGACATAGTGTCCCCTACGGATTTAGATTCGATTCCTGGCCTTGCTCAGTGGGTTAAGGATCCAGTGTTGCTGAAAGCTGCAGTGTAAGTCACAGATGCAACTCAGGTCTGGTGTTGCTATGGCTGTGGTGTAGGCCAGCAGCTGCACCTCCGATTCACCCCCTAGCCTGGGGACTTGCATAACTGCAGGTGCAGCCATAGAAAGAAAAAAAAATTGGGGGCTTATATACCATCTTAATAGGGAAAAGTGAGGGCAAGAAGGACATTTATAAGAAAACAAATGACTCTTAGGAAAGATAAGTGGAGCCTTAGCTGAATACACAGGAGAGATGATCTTTTGTGACAAAGTCAGCTTAGGTGTGATGCCCTCTTCTCTTCTCTTCTCTTCTTCTCTAGTGATGAGTCAATCTTCCCTGCTTTTAACTCTGGGAAGTGAACATATGACAACAGAGTTTTTCTGAGAGGCTTTGCTTTTAGGTACATAAAGGAGTTCCGGAAAAAAAAAAAAGCCTATCATCAAATGCCTTCACCTCAAAATAAATTTTAGGCCACAGCAGCAAATTCTGGACTCCTTCACACACAAATATCTGAACGCTTACAAAGGCCTTAACTAGTACTACTGGCAAAACAAAACATTTTAGGACAAAATTCAACCACCAAGGAGCTTAAAAAATACACTGAGGAGTATAAGACAAACTTTTAACCTTTTTACTTTTTAATACTTTTTCAAAAGCAATTAAGTTTTTGTATATCATGAACAAAAATAAAACAGCAAATGCAACATGCCAGAGAAAGAGTTAATATCTATACTCTAAAAGAGTTCTTACAAATGAGTAAGAAAATTAAACAATTAGAAAAATCAGCAAAGGACAGACAAATGCAAAGCACCAAAAAACATACAAAACTGCTCAACCTTACTCATAATCAAAGAAACAGATTAAAATTAAATACGGTTTGTTCAGCTGACAGACTGGCAAAGATTAAAATAAATGATGTTACTGTGTTGGTGAGAAGAGGTGGTGAGCCTACACAAACACCACTGGTTGGAACGTGAGTTTTTACGAAGATTTCGCAAAGCAATTTGGCATTATATCGAATCTGCATGACTTCTTTTACAGTAAATGCATTTCTAAGAATTTATCCTATAAAATAAAAAGTTTCACAAGACATGTATAAGCACCATAGCATTGTCAGTAATGCAAAAAAAAAAAATTTGAAACAATCTAAATATTTATCAATAGGCAACTGATATATTAAGGTATATTCATAAAAAGGAATATTATTCAGCTACAAAAAAAGAATGAGGAAATTGACATTTACTGACAAAAAGTCTTGCTATATATATATATTCAGTGAAAACAGAGAGTTAAAGAAAATGATACACAGTATAACCCCATTTTGGGGGTGAGAGAGAAAGAAGAAATGAAGACAAAGGAAAAGAAAGATTATACTTATCTCTATCTTACTTTTAACAGTGGTAATCTGTGGGGGGGCAGGGTAGGGTTACAGAAAACTTTCACTTTCTACGGTGATATACAACAAAGGGAATAATACTGAGCTTCACTAGACTAAAAACTGAGAAGGCTTATAGTGAAGAAATCTATTAATAGATGGTACAAGAAACACCAAAATACTATCTTCAAATAATGATGCAGAAGAGCTAACTTTTAGCCTTGGACCACCAAGGAAGGCATCACAGAAGAGAAAGGATTCACACTAGATTCTGAAGTACTGTGATAAGCAAAGAATAGGGAGAAGGAAAGGCAGCACTGTACAGTATTTTTAAATTTTCAATAACCACGTTAAAAAAAAAAAAAAACATGGAGTTTTCTTGTAGTGCAGTGGGTTAAGGATCTGGCCCTGACACTGCAGCAGCCTGGGTTGCTACAGTGGCAAGGGTTCGATCTCTGGCCCAAGAACTTCCACAGGCCATGGGCAGGACCAAAAATAAAGCAAAAGAATTAAAAATAACAATATACTTATTTAACCCATCATATTCAAAACAGATTCACGTGACTATGTAATTAACATTTCTAAAGTACAAGATACTTTGCAGTCTTTTTTAAGTACTGTCTTTAAAATCTGGAACATAATTCAGACTAGCCATATTTCAAATTTCAACCACATATGGTATTGGCTACCACAGTGGACAGTACGGGTCTGATTCTGAATCCAAACCCAGAATTGGATAGTTAGGTGACATAGGCTAATAAAAGAACAGTAGGAAGTGAATGAGGTAGAAAAGGCAAAATTTGAACTTTATATTGTAAGTAACTTTATATTGTAAGAAACCAGAGGAAAAAAATATTTAACATGTAGGGATGAAGACTAAAGCACTATTCCAGGAGTATTAACTTTTTTCTTTACTAAGATAGACACACATAAATTCAACAAGCAGGTTTTTTTCCCAACATTTTTATTACACAAAAGATTACTAAAATGGAGACAATAAAGTTATCTGTCATCAAGTGGCTGCATTTTGTTGATGTGGTATGTATTTAAGATACTCCTGGACAGTTACTGTTGAAATAATTTTATTTCATGATATTTTTAAATGTTTTTTTTTGAAAAATATGTTTTAAGAACTTCAAAATTTAACAGACTTTAATTGAACACTTCCTATCAGGAGCTCCTTTTAGCCATAAATCTAAAATATTCTTAAATAAAAATTTAAGGTATTTGAGATCATATATTCCTGAAATATTACAAAATTTTGATTTCAAGTAAGAAAACTACCTATAAATTTCAATATCACAAAATGGTATCATAACCATGCAAATCTCCTCTACATTTAATTTCAAAATTGAGACCCAATAACATTTTAGATAATTTACCTAAAGACTAAAGAAGAAGAAAAAAGAAAACAAACAAACACTAATGTTCAAAAGAGGAGATAAGAAAGCAGGGCATGGAAGAACACTACTGGTCATAAACCAATCCCGTCATTACTTAAAATGACTGCCAAGGCAGGAAGAGTGACTTTTCAGCCAAAAGTGAGAAATCCAGTGATGTCATAAGGACCAAACGCATTATAAGACCTGCAATTTCAGCAACTAACTGCTTGACATTAAAGTCATGGAATTTTCTTTATTTTTTTCTTTAAGCAGAAAATGATCTTAAAGTTCACCAAGTCCTTTTACTTTTTAAGATAAGGAAACATAAATCCAGACAGATTTAGTGCAGTATCTACAACTGCACAGTTAACTTAGTGGTAGTACCAGTATTAGATGTTAGTTTATAAAAAAATTAGAAGGCAAAACTTAAATGTTCTGCTGCTTTTAAATTTTTTTCATATTTCCCAAATCATCCACAATAGGTATATATTGCTTTTACAATTTTTTTAAAAAAGAAAAGAATATTTGTTTTAAAAACTACTAAATACTTCCAAGAACATTCTCCCTTTCCTTTCTGGTCCAAGATCTCAGTCTACAGGCTACCTCAGGAAAGCCCTCCAAAGGCACCTGTACCCTAAACAGACCAGGTTCCCTTATTACACACTCTGAAAAGCTCCCTGTATTTCCCATTTATAGATCTTAATATAACTACAATTAGATAATTATTTGTGAAATAATTTAATGTCTATCTTCCCTACCTAGGACTTAAACTATTGTTTTCCAGGGCTGTTCTAGCCTATTTGCTGTTACATACCAGGAGTTCCTGACATGGGGTCCATAACAAAACCATAAAATTATACACATAATTGTTATATTTGTATATTTTTCTTCAAATACTCAAAAAATTACATTAAAAAAGGATTAAGAATCAAAAATAGTGGGTTTATGTTGTTTTTCTGCCCAGAGCCATCCTTTTTTTGGGTAAACAACCACTTGTTGATTTCACACGGCTCCGAGAAGGCTATCAGCTCCTGACTGTTCCAGTGGGCATGTAAACCAGATCCGGTCAAAGATGGTACCCCAAACTCCATGCAGACCCAATAATAATCTCTCCATGAGACAGAATACATGCACTTGGGAATTAAATGTTTATATGGTAATCACTCCCAAATGTCTACCTTGAGCAAAACCTCTGTCAAACTCCAGAGCATATGCAACTGCCAAGTAGAAATCTCTACCTGGTTGTTTCAGAGGCACCTCAAATCCCATACTACCAAAACTGAACTATTTACCTTCAGAAACCAGCTCTCTCTCCATTTTTCATCTCAGTCAACAATACACATCTACCCCACCAGGTTTCCAAGCTAGAAACCAGGGAGTCTCAACAATCCCATTTCTTCTCTCTCCCATAGCTAATTACCAAGCCCTGTCCATTACAGGCCCTAATTACATGCCACCATCCTAGTCTGAGCCAGAATGTAACAGCCTTCCTAGAAGACTTCAGGGTCTTCAACTTTTTCTTCAAACTGATTCTCCACTATGTAACTAACCTCACTAAACAGCAAATCTGGCAATTTTATCCCCACACCTGACATACCCCTATCCTCAAGTTAGAGCCAGTTACATACAGATAGAACAACAGCCAAACTATGAAATGCTTTTTTTCCCTCTTGAATCCATAGCAATAAGGCCCATGTAAGCCTGGAGTTACCAGTGGTCCTCTCTGCCAGATGACAGTACCTGCTGAAAACGAGGCCAAAAAAGAAGTGAGCAGAGACAACTCCTGCTTATATCATCTGAATACTTAGATCTAGTCATATGGTAATCACTCCCAAATTACGGCCTTTTCCCATATATCATTTTAATATGCAACAAAATCAGTTACAGACTCAGTCTACAGTCTAGAAGCCAAACTAGTATTTGTATAAAAATCTCACAGATCTCATGACTCACAGAACTGTACACTTAACACATGTGCATATCACGGGATATAAATTACATTTCAATAAGTTGTTTTTTTAAAAGACAAATGACTGTCAAAAGGTACAAACTTCCGGAGTTCCCATCGTGGTGCAGTGGTTAACGAATCCGACTAGGAACCATGAGGTTGCGGGTTCTATCCCTGCCCTTGCTCAGTGGGTTAACGATCCGGCGTTGCCGTGAGCTGTGGTGTAGGTTGCAGACGCGGCTCGGATCCTGCGTTGCTGTGGCTGCGGCGCAGGCCAGTGGCTACAGCTCCAATTAGACCCCTAGCCTGGGAACTTCCACATGCCACGGGTGCAGCCATAAAAAAAATGACAAAAAAGGCAAAAAAAAAAAAAAAGGTACAAACTTCCAGTTGTAAATACTAGGATATAATGTACACGTGATAAATATAATTAACATCTGCTGTATGTTATATATGCAAGTTGATAAGAGTGAATCCTATGAGTTCTCATCTCAGGAAAAAAAAAACTTCAATTTCCTCAATTTTGTATCTCTATGAGATGATGGATGTTTACTAAACTTATTGGGATAATCATTTCATGATGTGTGTAAGTCAAATCATTAAGCTGTACATTCCAAACTTATACAGTGCTTTATGTCACTTATATCTCAATAAAACTGTAAGGGAAAAACTGAGTAAGTAAAAAAAGAAAATATTAGGTAAAAAAACTTCATGCGTTAAAAAAATTCCCTTCCTGAAGTTCCCATTGTGGTTCAGCAAGTTAAGAACACAACACAGTGTCCATGAGGATGCAGGTTTGATTCCTGGCCCGACTCAGTGGGTTAAGGATCCAGAGTTGCCACAAACTGCAGTGTAGGTCACAGGTGCAGTTCCGATTCAGCCCCTAGCCCAGGAATGTCCATACGCTGCAGGTGCAGCCATTAAAAAAAGAAAGAAAGAAAATCCCTTCCTTCAAAAAGGATTCCATCCACAAGAAGAAAATGGGGAAGACCTCAGAAAGAGATGGAATTTGAAATGGAGCTTGCAGAATGGGTAGGGACTTGGACATACGACAATTAGCCACTTAAACAGATCAAGTAGAGGGAACAGTTATAAGCAACGACAGAAGCAGGGGGGAATACGTGCAAGAAGGAAAAACAGTGGAAGATAAGAATCTGGCAAATCTGAGGCAAATCCCAAGGAAACAATTTAATTTAATTGAAGAAACCGGAAACTTCTGAGTGGTGAAAGTGACAAGAGCTAGGATTCAAGATTAATTTAGGCAGAAATGCATAAGATGGAGGAAAAGGCAAGAAGATCATAACATCAGTCCTAGTGGGAAGAGAATCTGATTCATCATTAGGAAAAAAAAAAAAAGACTGAAGTATAGAATTAGCACACAGGACATAATACTACATACATCAAATCAAAGAAATCTAAAGAAAAAAGAACTGTGTGAAAACCAAACAACACTAGATTTGAAAACTCAATAAATAAATTTCTAGGAGTTCCTGTCATGGCTCAGTGGTTAACGAACCCGACTAGGAACCATGAGGTTGCGGGTTCAATCCCTGACCTTGCTCAGTGGGTTAAGGATCCGACGTTGCTGTGAGCTGTGGTGTAGGTTGCAGACACGGCTAGGATCCCGTGTGGCTGTGGCGAAGGCCGGCAGCTACAGCTCCTGTTAGACCCCTAGCCTGGGAACCTCCATATGCCGCGGGTGCGGCCATAGATAAGGCAAAAAGACAAAAAAAATTATAAAAATAAATAAATAAATAAATTTCTAGAAAAAAAGTAAACACTAAATTTCACACAAGAAATAAAAAACCGGAGTTCCCATTGTGGCTCAGTGGTTAACAAATCTGACTAGAAACCATGAGGTTGTGGGTTCAATCCCTGGCCTTGCTCAGTGGGTTAAGGATCCGCGTTGCCGTGAGCTGTGGTGTAGGTTGCAGACGCGGCTCAGATCCCGCGTTGCTGTGGCTGTGGCATAGGCCGGCAGCTACAGCTCCTGTTAGACCCCTAGCCTGGGAACCTCCATATGCAGTGGGTACGGCTCAAATAAGGCAAAAAAGACAAAGAAAAAAAAGGAAATAAAAAAGCTATACTAACCAACAGCTATTAAATTGAAATGGTATTCAAATCCCCCCCCCAAAAAAAATCTAAGCCTGAATGCTCTTATGGGTTAGGTCTGCAAACTCTCAAGTAAAATCCCAGTCTAAAGTGCTCCTGAAAAGCAGAAAGTGGCCCAACTCAATTTATAAATCTATTATAACCTTGATATCAACATGTATTAAGAACTATACCAGGAGTTCCCAGTGTGGCTTGGTGGGTTAAGAACCTAACTAGTATCAATAAGGAAGCAGGTTAGGTCCCTGTCCTCACTCAGTGGGTTAAGGAGCTGGGGTTGCCATAAGCTGTGGTGTAGGCCAGCAGCTGCAACTCCAATTCAACCCCCCAGCCTGGGAATTTCCATATGCCACAGGGCCCTGAAAAGAAAAAAAAAAAAGGGAAAGGAAAGGAGAAAGGAAGAAAGAAAGAGAAAGAAAAACTGTACCAGAGCTGGCAGTAACAGAGAGAAGAGTGACGATACCATGAAAGTAGAACCAATAAACACTGGCCACAAACAAGACGTGATGGAATGGAAAAAGGTTCAAGTTTGGTATAACATCAACAGAAATAAGGAACACCAAGGAAACAAGTTTGATAAGAAGGAAGAGTTCACTTTGAACCTGAACAATCAGTAGAGATAAGTATAAAACAATTGGAGTTCTCTTGTATCACAGAAGGTTAAGGATCCAGCACTGTCACCGCAGCGACTTGGGCCACTGCTGTGGTACAGGTTCAATTCCTAGTCCTGGAACTTCTACATGCCACGGGTGCAGCCAAAAAAAAGGGGGGGGGGGACCGGGATTCAAAGGCAGAAGAGAAATAACAAATAGAGATTTGAGAATTATTCAGAGAGAAGGGCCTGAAATAACGTCTATGGACCAGAGACATATAGAAAAATGATCTGAAAATTGAAACTTGGAGAACACAACATTAATCGGGAAGAAGGAAAAACAGAAAGCAGAAGGGGGGCAGAAAAGAGCAAAGTCAGTATAACATCTCAAAAGCCCTAGTTAATTCATAACCATCCTTCAGAATTGTCACAGGGTTCCAAAGTAACTTTTCTTTAAGAAGGCCTTCTGAGATTCTCCCAGCATACACCAGCACCAGCAGGTCCCCATTTTAAGCTCTTATAAATAAATACTCTGCACTTTAATTATACAATTATATTTAATTATAGAATTCATTCTTCAACATACCTCTCCCTCAATAGACTTTAAGTTCGACGAGGGCAAGGGCTATATCTGTTGTTGCCTCCTCCTGCCTTGTGCGTTATGTTAGAATATACTAAGTATTTGTTGAAGGAACTGGATAGGTAAATGATAGCCAAAGAAAGGCATTTGAAGAGAGAGGTCCATGTTAAATGCTACAGAAAGCTCAAGCCGACTTAGAAAGTAGTTTAAAAGTGTTTACTAGGTTATACGTGACCTTTATCAAAGTAAAATCCCGGTAACAAGGGGTTAAGAAGTGAATGGATGGCCAGGAAGTAAAGGCAGGAAAAGTAAACTACTTGTGGCAATGTCTAGAGGTGGAATTATGAAGGAGTGAATTTTAGTTTTCAGTTTTGCTCCGTTTTTCTCTAACGAACGTGAGAATTACTTTAAGGACAAAACTTTTTTTTAAATGTTAACGTGATCTGAAAAGGAAAGGCAGCAACAAGACAGCTTGAGGGAGCAGCAGACTCAAGGGAAGATTTTTGTAAACTGAAGAAATCTTAAACACATGTGTACTTTTTAAAAACCCTAAGACAAAAGATTAACTCATACTCCATTAACTAGAAAAGAAAAGAAAAATGAAATCAGGTGTTAACTACCAGGAAGAACAAAAAACATTCTTCCACTGAGAAAGGAGCGGATGATACAAAGAATCAGCAAATTCTGGAAGGAGTTGCCACTGGGTGCCTCAATCTTTTCTGTAAAGGGTGTCAGGAAAGTAGAAAGTCTGAATTGAGTTCTAGGGAAAATGTGCACAGGGCGGGGGGATCCAAAACAGAAGTGGAATATTGGTTCTATTAAAAGTGCATTCTAAATTTTAATTGGCCTTTTGTAAACTTCAACCCATTTCTAGCTCATATAACTGCCCTATTTTAGCTTTAATTTTAAATATTCAAATAAAATTCTAGTTCGCAAACTTTCTATTTCAACAACTGAAAACATTGATAAGCATTAAGATACATTCTACTTTCAGACTTTACCGCCTCTTTTGAAATACTAAAAGTTGTTTTCAACTCAAGCAACAAAATAGCAATCATTTCAAGTATGAGTAACTGAAAAGCGCTCCTAAACTGTAAGAATGTTTACAGAGAACGGCTTTTTGTAGTTGGTGTTTAACCCTTCCCCTGCCCCACTCTAACAGATCCTTAATAGAGGGAATCTTGGGTTCAAATCCTAGCTCACTTAGACAAGTTACTCAACCTCTTTGCGTCTCGGTTTCCTCGACTAAAAAATGAGGAATACAATAACCAGGATTATCCTAAGGATTAAATGACGTAATACAGGTGAATGTGCCAAGTTCGTACTATGTACTCAGAACAGTTTGCTAACCGTTTAAAAGAGAAAACCTGCAGCACTTGGACCAAATTAAAACATCCGAGAGCCTGAAAGAGTACAAGTCACAAAACGCCAGACCCCAACACATAGCACATTATTTTTCTTCCCTGACAAAAGCTTTTTTCTTTTTTCACTT
>PVHT021183726.1:716577-793128 GCA_004024745.2 Catagonus wagneri
TTGCAGACTCGTAAGAGACAAATCGCAAATATCACCCTCGCAGCTCCCGGTCAAAGGAGGTGAGCGCTTTTCCCATTTAAGGATTCAAGAGCCGTTCTTAGTGGTGGCTTTCGCCCACACGGCCTCCCCAAACTCGGCCTGAAACCCGGGGGTGCGAAACAAAGAGGGGCCTGGCGGTGGGGACGTCTTCGGGGACGACCAGGGTCCGACGTCGGACGGCCAAGGGCCCGGGTCTCCCGCAGGGCCCGGCCCGGGGCGGCGGGGCCCAGTCGGCCTAGGCCTGAGAGAGCCGAGGCGGCGGGGACCCCGCAGGACTGCCGGGTCTGGCGGCCCCCCGCTCGGTCCTCCCGCGCCCGCCCGGCTCCCCCCGAAACTTTGCCCCGAGCCCGCGCCGGCCTCCCCACCGCGGCTGGCCTCTCCCGATACGCACACGCACTCTCCCGACAAGCCAACTCACCCGGACCCCGGGGAACTCATCCTCCAGCCCTCGGCGCGGAGTGGGGTGGGCGCGGCGAGCCGCCGGGGCGCGGCGGGGGCCCGGCTCGGCCTCCGCCCTGGGCGTGCAGCAGCCCCAGCCCGGTCGCCCCTCGCGCGGCCGTACGATCCTCGTCTCGCGCGGACGGACGCGCCGGAGCCCAAGCCTTCCTGCTCTCCCTCCCCGCCCTCCTCCCTCCTCCTTCCTCCTTCGCCGAGCGCCAGCAGGCGGATTCCAATCTCGGCAGCCGCCGCCGCAGCCGCCGACACTCACAAGGGAGGGAGGGTTGGGGGGGCGGTGCGGGCGCCGGGCCTAGGGGGGAGGGGCAGGCCTCCGCGAAACTCGGCGCAGCGCGCGCGCGCGCGCGCTGGGAGGGCACCCGCCCCGCCCGGCTCGGGACGCGAAAGGAGCCGAGCGCGTGGCGGAAGCGTCCGAAGGGTCCGCTGGGCTCGGCGCCCCGCTGCCGGGGAGGAGGGCCGGCTGCCGGCAAGGGGGCGCCGGGTTGCCGTAAGGAGGGGGGAAGTCTTCTCCTCCGCGCCGCTCCGCCGGCCCCTCCTCACCGAGACGCCCCATCACCGCCGTGGCTGGGCCGGTTTGTCTCCGGAAGCCGCGTCGAGCAGACGCCGTGCGCGGGCCGCAAGCGACGGAGCGCGGCGGAGGCGACCGGGCATCGCAGTCGCATGTTGTCCTTGGGCTGGTTCCCCGGACTGCCCGTGCTCCCGGGTTCCTTAGCGTGGGCCCCCTCCCCGCGACAAGCTCTAATACTCCGTGTGAGCACAGGTCAGCGCTGTTGAAATAAGCCTGATCACTCAGAATTCACACACCACAGCGGGGAACTGCCAGGTCTTGGTAGCAGTCGTTGTGACAAAGAAAAAAATGTAGCCACGCTATATCCATTATTCACCCACCGCTCCCCGGCTTCTCTTTCTGGGCTCTTTGCCAACACGCCGAGGCCCAGGTAAGGAGGTGGAGGTGGACAGGCTCCGGGTGTGCTGCTGGAAAAAGAAGCATTTCCACGTCGGTCCAGAGGCCTGGCCCGCCCGGGGCCCCTATCATCTGTCAGCCCGGGAATTCCAGCAGCATAAGATGAGGAGGGGCGTTAACGCAACAAGACTGAAGTCAGCGGACTATAAATATTGCTCCTTTCCTACCTTTGTCTCATTTTAGTGACCTCGGATACCCCCCAATCTCATTCCCTGCATTTAGAAAATGTAAAAAATTGTCACTACCTCTTTTCTCCCATTTCTCCTCGTTCTTTGGAAAGTGCTGTTAAAAGTATTTCAATGTCCTGCATGTGAAGAAAGAGTATGGGCCCCTAATTAACAGCGAAAGGTGACCTTGACCTCTTTGATAAGTCTTTTAAGTATGGCGTTAAGGCTCTTTACAAAAGATACTCTTTTTTTTTTTGCATTCGCTTTATAAAATCACTTTTTAAACTGCGTAAAAAGGAGGGGAGGAAAAGAATGTGCCAGGTCCAGATATTTGTTTTTACACACATTCTCCCTTAAGAGATGTTTAGATTCCGGAGTGTTCCCTTATATTCTGGCTTAAATGGCTAAATTCCCTTACATTCCCGTTTAAAGGTTTGTTTTTTGCTGTTGTTGTTGTTGTTTTGGTCCATCTTTTGTTCTGTCCCTCTTTTTTTCACCTTTGTCCTTAAAGGCAAAGATACACTCTGTGGGAGTTCCCATCCTGGCTCAGCAGTAAGGAATCTGACTAGTGTACATTAGGACTTGGGTTCGATCCCTGGCCTCGCTCAGTGGGTTGAGGATCTGGCCTTGCTGTGGCCAGCAGTTGTAGCTCCAATTTGACCCCTAGCCTGGAGGTGGGGCCTTAAAAAAAGACCAAAAAAAAGATATCCTCTGTAATTCCAAAGTATTTTTCAATTCTGTTTTTTTGTTTGTTTTTTATCTTTTTCCTGAACTCTATAGCTTTCTTAGGTCTGAGAGCTGTCGAACAGTATCTTGCTATGCAGGATGAATGTTTGATATATTGGTTTCCCTGCAACACCTAAAATTTGTCACTTTTTAAAGGTTTCTACATATAACATTGCTTTAATTTTCAGGGGAAAGGTGGACCTTTTGCTGGAGATTCGGACTGACTCGCCAAAGAACTCATTGATGTATATTGAGTAATGTGTCATGGCAGATAGAACCATGATAAATGTGTTAATATATCCTCTACAGCCTGGTTCAATTTTACATATGAATCACCCTATAAAATCAACAGTCTCAGAATGGAACTTTGGTACATCAAGTTTTCGAAATGTACAAATCTGTATTACAACCACTGCAGAAATGAGAGCAAAACTGAAACATCAGATTTTAAGTCATCATATCTTTGTATCTCTACAAAAGGATCTCCTTTTCAAGTTTATGGGAATTTTACTTGATATTCTTTTGTTCTGTTTGAATAAGGCCCACTTTGGTGCCCGGGTTTAAATCCCTAGCTTTATCACAGCGGGCAACCTAGCTACCGACAACTGAGTATGGTGTTTTCTCTGGTTCCTGGCATGTGTATGCATGCCAGCCTGTTTCTCCGGTTTGCCTGCCCACTAAATGAACAAGAGAAGCCAGGAAGCCCAAGGAGACATCTGGACACGTATGGTCTGGTCCCCAAACTCAAAAGCAGCACCTCAAGGTCCAAATATAATATTGTATAAAGTGATGGTTTTCCTTTAAGTAGGTTAATAGAATGGGCTGGAAATGGGCCTTTTTTTCTCCCTGCACAATTTGTTTAAGGTAAAGGTCTCAAGAGGGGTAACTGCATACGCAAATCACATAGCCTTAGTTCGGAATGGAAAATCACCCTTCTACAGTTCTTATATCCTCAAGGACAATTTCTCTGATCACCTGTCTTAAATTAATACCCCAACACAGCCAATTTCATTTTATTTATACTGTGTTTACTATATGAAATTTACCTTGTTCATTTGCTTATTTGTTTGTGGAGTTTCTCTCACCCACCAGAATGAAAACTCCATGCGAGCAAAGACCTTGTCAATCTTGTTCTCAGCTCTATCCTCCAAGCCTAGTTCCTGGCATATAACAAGTGCTCAATATTTGTTAAGTGAATGAGCAAGATAAGGATAGAATTTCCTCTAAGCATTTCTGAACCTTGTCAACAAGACTCAGTTTAAGAGACTGGCTTGGACTATGTTGAAAATGTGAGAGTGGGTCAGGGTTATACCATCTTCAGTGAAATGGAGACTTCTGCTTTCAGGGAAGGCATTAGTTCAATAGAGTAATCCAAGTTAATCCATCCAAAGTCATTTCCTGACACAGATACTTATGAAGCAAAGGCAGCACTAAGTCATTGTGGATATGGAGATGAATTTGGGTCCAGTAAGGAGGTACTCATGAAGTGCCCTTGACAGAGTGATGCTTTAGATTGGTTTCAAACCCAATATTAAATGGACAGAAGTGTTATGAAGAGTAGAGGAAACAGCTACATTTTTCAGCATGGACACGACTACATGATTTTTATTGGTTAATAATAACCCTGTCATGGTTTAGGACAAGTCAAAACAGAAATTTTGTTTATGAAAAGAGATGGAGATATATAAATATAATCCGGTGCACAAAATAGAGAAAAGTTTAAAAATATGAATGTGTTCTTTTCTTTGTAATGGTGGAACATGTTCCTTCCCATTCTATTCTTACTTGTAAATGACTTGCTCCTTTTCCCATTTCCATTTTCATTCCTCTTTGCTTCAAAGCACTTGTTTTCTGTGATTAAAAGATGGTTTAGGGAGGCTCTGGCTGCAAAGTAGTCACCACTTGGTCCTGCCTAATCTGTGGTCTCTACAGACTTCTTCCTACTATCAGTACACCCTTTACCATAGAGCTGAATCCTCTCCGGGCCCTATGGCAGGAAGATTTCTCAGACCTCTAATCCCAAGCCTGGCGTTCAGCCTTCTGCTGCCTCTGCTACTTATTGGGCAGCCATAACCTTGGCCCCCCTCTAAGCCCTGACTCACAGCTCTTTTCTTGATCTGGAAGCCCTGGCCTTTTAACCTGTGTGGAACTTGATTTTTTCTCTGCCTGTTGCCTGGACTCTGCTCTCTGGAGTCTGCCCCAGCCGTAGAGCACAGACTCTGCTGGGCACTAATAGATACCCCTGATGGCAATGCTTGTTTCCCTTCAGCTTAGTTCCTAGATTCTCTGCTTCTATATTCTATCCATCTACCGGGCCTCCTTTCCCCTAGTACCTCAAGATGGATATCCTGATGCCTGCTGCTCTCCTGGGCTACCACCTGTTGTTTGCTCACTGCGCTCTGGCTACCAGGTACTGCCTGGAGGGCTGGAGTTCCTCCCACCAAACACCTGGAGCTGGGGCCTCCCTACCCCAGCTCCCACTCAGCCCACAGTAAATCTGTGCTTCCCCATCCTATAGCAGTTCACTGCCTTCACCACCCTGCCTTTCTGTCCTGAGAGCTGTGGGTTTATGACCTCTTATACTTTATTTTTTAACCAGATATAAATAAACAACAGCAAATGGATATAGTTGGTTTTTGTTTTTATTTAGTTAAAAAAATGAAGTTTTAAAGTATAATAGCTGCTTGTGTATGTGTGTATAGTTGTATGTGTATGTATATATGTATATTTGCATATATATATATGTATATGTATGTGTATCTTACATCTGATTCTACTCAAGAATTCCTTTGGTGCTAATAGTCTAGAAATCCCAGCATCTGGAGCTAGGTATGATTACCTTGTGAATGACCAGTCAAAGAAAGACAAGTTGTCATGATATAGATTCAAGCTAAGATAACTGGGGAGATACAATTTCAGATCAGGAATGTTCTGTCATTAGCAGTCATACTGTATCTACTGTCCATGGTCTACATAGTTATCCAGATGTATTCCTAGGTGTGGTGTGTCACCAATGCGAACAGACATGCTAGTTTATCTACCACGTATGTTTCTATCCCTGTGCTGGACATAAAGTTCTAGAGGACAGGAACTGTCTTTTTCTTACTCCATTGTATCCCTACAATCTAGCATGCTGCCTGGCATACCAGAAGCCCTTAAGATAGTTGATAAATAATTTTGTTCTCTATTGATAGTTTGCCCTCACTCATTTCTTTTATTTTTAATCAACAGTGGTGGGGGGGTGTTTTTAATATTTTTAAGGATTCATATTAAAGTACTTATCTTGATGGAAGAGAGTCTAACAAGTGGCTGTAATGATAACACAGAACTGTCATTGACTATTTATTTGTTTGCTTGTTTGTTTATTGCTTTTTAGGGCCATACCCGTGGCATGTGGAGGTTCCCAGCCTAGGGGTCAAATCGGGGCTACAGCTGCCAGCCTACACCACAGCCACAGCAACACCAGATCCGAGCCGCATCTGCAACCTAAACCACAGCTCACGGCAACGCCGGATCATTAACCCACTGAGCAAGGCCAGGGATCGAACCCACAACCTCATGGTTCCTAGTCGGATTTGTTAACCGCTGCACCACAATGGGAACTCCCTATCATTGACTTTAAATTTTACCAACTCTTTTCAATAAATAATGTTTGAGTTCCAGAGTTTCATTGCTCTTTAAAACAACTTCCTCAGTTCTTTCATGGGGAAACATAATCATATATTTAACCAGTACCCAATACCTGTCAATATTTATTTTAAAATGTAGACTCTACAGGGAGCTCCTGTTGTGGCTCAGCAGGTTATGAACCTGACTAGTACCCATAAGGATACTGGTTCGATCCCTGGCTCCCCACCTTAAAAATCTGCCTTCCTCGCTGTATACTTGAATTTTTCTAGCTATCCTCCTAATTGGTGATTCCCTCTATCAACTGATATTGCTCAGTTTTCCAGATTTCACTTAATGAATCACTACGCTCATCAAAATCTGGAAACTACTGATGTATGGCAGCATTCTGTTAGATTGATCTATCCACTTCCTGCAGAATGGGTCACATTCATTCTCCTTTTAACATCATTCTCTGCCTCCCATGCCTACGTACCACCTCTTGCAAGAAGTCGTCTACAATTACTCAATCCTAAACTTTTCTCTCTATAGTTTATATCACTGACTTTTTTGCATAATTTAGCTGTTCCTGTATCTCTCACAAAAGATTTCATATCTTTATTCACTTTCATACCTTTATTCACTTTCTAGCCTCCCACCCCGGGGAAGGACAGTTTAGAGGGTATCAAAATAGCAGCCCCAGGCTGAGGCCTACCATTGCAATTATCAGAATCCTTGCTTCTTTGTTTTCAAAGGTTCATCTGGAGCTGGAAGTTTGGTCACAAACTTCTCAATACATTTGCTGTGCTGCTCAGTCCCTCAAGGTCAAAGAGGGCACTTATGTTCCTCCTTCTTTTCTACCCTTCCCTATTCTGGTTGTTTCCACAGTTTGCTGCAGTCAGTTCACTGAGCACCTTGGGTGGCTACATTGCAGGGTTCCCAGAGCCGCCATTTATATATCTGATCTGTGTGAAAGACACTCCTTGGAACTGTGTAGTACACAGCCTTCACTTGGCCCCACTGAGCATCATGAAGTTGCCGTTCTAATTGCAGGCAAGGAACCTAGTCCCTGGCTTGCTTAAAGAACTAGCTGCTGCTGCTTCTCCTCCCCTCCTCCTCCTCCTCCTCTCCTCCTTCCCTCAACCCTCCCCCCCTTCTTCTTGCCAAATCTGCAGCATGCAAATGTTCTGGGACCAGGGATTGAACCCTTGCCAGGGCAGTGACCTGAGCCACAGCAGTGACAACACTGGATCCTTAACCCACTGAGCCACCAGGGAATTCCAAAGAACGAGCTTTTTTTATTATTTAATATTATATATTATGTATCTAAGTGTAATGTTATATAGTACATAAATACAGATATAATGTTATATTTTATTACATACATTATATATCATTCAGAACCTTTGAGGGAAATGAAGGTGGCAAGATGAATATTTGTCAGAATTAAGTCAGACTCCAATATGAATAGAATATACACACTATTACCCATAAAATAGGTAACCAACAAGGGCCTACTGTATAACACAAGGAACTAAGTACTGTATAATAACCTATAAGGGAAAAGAATCTGAAAAACTATATATATACATATATATACACATATATATATACACACATATATATATATATATATAACTGAATCATTGTGCTGTACACCGGAACCTTACATAATATTGTAGATCAACTGTATCTCAATAAAAAAAAATTGTAAAAGAAATGATAAATACTGAAATAAAAGTAAAATATTAAAAAAAGACATCCTCTAGTAACTCTCAAAAAAATTTGAATTCCATATAAAATGTATAAATAATCAAAATTCTCGTTTATTTGATCAACGTGAACAAATCAAGGTGGGGGGAACAAACCCACAGTATGTGCAAGTTTCTTGGCCAGGGATCAAACCAGCAATGTGGCAGTGACTTGAGCCACTACAGTGACAATGCCAGATCATTTACCCACCGCACCACAAGGGAACTCCAGCAAATTTCTTCTTTTCCCTTTTTTTTCTTTTATGGCCTCCCTGCAGCATATGGAGTGCCCCGGCCAGAGATCAGATTCAAGCTGCAGGTGTAACCAATGCCGCAGCTGCAGCAATGCCAGATCCTTAACCCACTATGCCAGGCTAGGGATTGAACCTGTATCCCAGGGATCCCAAGATGCCATGGATCCCATTGTGACACAGCAGGAACTCGCAAATTTCTTTGTAATAACAAAAATTATCCTGTTATTAAACATGCAATAATTCATCATACTAATCAAATTTTATATATATGCCATATTTATTCAAAACTAAGATATCATTGATTATAAGCATTGTTATTTTATGTATAACTGAAAGGAAAACACTGCCAATTAAACTATGACACATCATTAGTCATAAGAAATCCTAATTATAGATGTGATAAAATATCAAAAAATCTGTATCTAAGGGAGTTCCTGTCATGGTGCAGCAGAAACAAATCCAACCAGGAACCATGTGGGTTCATGCTCAGTGGGTTAAGGATCTGGCATTGCCATGAGCTGTGGTGTAGGTCTCAGACGTGGCTCGGATCCTGCGTTGCTGTGGCTGTGGGGTAGGCCGGCGGCTGTAGCTCTGATTCGATCCCTAGCCTGGGAACCTCCATATGCTGAGGGTACGGCCCTAAAAAAAAAAAAGGCACACACAAAAAAATCTGCATCTAAGAATTGATAAAATACAGTGTGCTTTAATACATTGAAAAGGCAAAATACCATATAGTCCAAGAATTTGAAATGTTGAGTTTCTGGGGTTTTGACACATAACCTTATTTGTCTGTTAGGCACAATCCTTGAATAGCCACACTATGAATGTTAACCACAGGAACAGAGACAGTGCAGTTCAAGTGCATATAAACATGTAAAACAAAAGTGAATAATTTATGATTCAGTCACATAAAGTCTGGAAGAAATACTAGCATCAAGTCATGTGCTTGGATTACATTACAAATAAATATTAACTATTTGACAGCTGCTTATTCTGAAAATACACGATGACAAGAACATGTTTTTATCTTTGGAAAAGTCAAACTAAACAATCAGAAAAACCTCAGCTTTGCAGTAGAATGACTTTACATTTATCCCGGAAGCTGAACAATAGTGCTTGTTGCTTACGGGGCCATCAGGAAAAGCCAGCTGTGGATTTCTTTCTAGTACAATTAATTGCTTCCGCTGTATATAAAATTGAAAGAATTGGGTGCTTTAGTGCGGAAAAAGGATATCCTGCTACACTGCTCCTATTTCCTCACAAAAGCTATTAGTGAGCCTTTTGCCATTAATTCACATGCATTGGATTATCCTGTGATGAAAGGCCAAGTGGCTTTTCATTTTTATAGTCTCTTATCTCCTATTTATTTGGCACCTCTCTGGAGATACCTGCTCTTCTCCCAAGACTGGTTAATTGCTAGGATGTCAGAAGGTAGCTAATGACTGACTTCCTTTTCCAAGACTAATTGTGAGCCCATCTCTATACTTTTGCCTAGAGTGGCCTTTCTCGTTGCTCAGAAATATTCTCAGTTCTGTTCTTATATGAAATGACAAGAGGTGGCATTTACAGTGCCAGCTTTCAGTCTCTGCCCACTGTTCACTTTGAGACCTGCAGGTGACTTTTATAAATCCTCTGTGTAGACCCGCAATATCCAATACGCTAGCCACTTGCTGTGTGTGGTTGTGTAAATTTTAAATTAGCTAAAACGAAACTAAAATTAAGGGTTCTCTTGTGGTGCAGCAGGTTAAGGATCCAGCATCATGACTGCAGTGGCTAGGGCCACTGCTGCGGCACAGGTTCAATCCCTGGCCCTGGAACTTCCAGACGCTGAGAGCATGACCAAAAAAGAAAAGAAAAAACCTAAAATTAAAATTCAGTTTCTCAGTCCAAGACCCCTCAGTGTTCAAAAGCCACATGAGGTTAGCAGCTACTGTGTTGAAAGAATGAAGAAATAGAGTGTTTCCATTTTCACAGAAAGTTCTTCTGGACAGTATTGCTATAGACTGTGACCTGCTCTGCTCAGACCTGGTAAACAGAATCTAAGCCCATCTCCTGAATTGCTGTTTCTGTTTCCTCCATTTAAAACAAATGATAGAGGAGTTCCTGTTGTGGCACAGCGGTTAATGAATCTGACTAGGAACCATGAGGTTGCGGGTTCAATCCCTGGCCTCGCTCAGTGGGTTAAGGATCCGGCATTGCCGTGAGCTGTGGTGTAGGTCGTAGACACAGCTCGGATCTGGCATTGCTGTGGCTGTGGTGTAGGCCAGCAGCTGTAGCTCCGATTCGACCCCTAGCCTGGGAACCTCTGTATGCCATGGGTGGGACCCTAAAAAAGCAAAAAAATAAAATAAAATGGTAGAAAGACTTCAGGATCATTTCTATAGTTCATTACTTGAGAAGTTTCTCTGAATATGTAGCACCAGAAACGGGAGGTTGCTACCCATCAGATATAAAGTTACAGTTTTGTAAGAAGTGCTCGTTGAGTTCCCTGGTGGGTAGTGGGTTAAGGATCTGGTGTGGTCACTGCTGTGGCTCTGGTTACTGCTATGGAGTGGGTTCAGTCTCCGGCCTGGGAACTTCCATATGCTGTGGGGGCTGCCGAAAAAGAAAAAATAATTACTCTCAGCCAGCGGCTTTTAGTTGACAGACATGCATTCCCTTCTATGTAGCATGAAAAGTACCAGAGAGCCTGCCCTTGAGATGCCCTAGACCCCGCTGAATAGAGTCCCAGAAGATCTCTCCAGAGGAGATGGCTCACAGGCACGAGCCGTCCCCTCGCCTAGGTATTTGTGGGCATTTTGCCAGGATCCAAGCATTTCTAGACTATAGTTCAGAGTCTCAGAATCAAGGCCCAACAGGTTAAGGAGGTTTGTTGGGGTGAAGAGGGCTCTAGCTGTACCAGTGAAAAGAGAACCGTAAAAAAGAAATCCTAATTTCCTAAAAGTTCAGGCATGATCATACAGGTTTAATTAGGAACAGCAAGCTGTTTACAGCAAATTATAAACTGTATAAAGCAGATCTCAGTGGACACTCCCAAAGGATGTCCCATGAACCCTTCCTTCTCCAGGTCCAGATTCAGCAGATCTGGCTTGGTGAGGTAGGCTTGCTGCAATGCCAGGCAGAGGAGTATCCCAGAAGTCCCTTTCTAGAACTTTCCATGACCAACGGAGATGATCAAGAGCTCAGGGAAAGCCTGTCTTCCTTTTCTTTCATCCTTGAAACTTGAAGCCAATCCACTGTTTTCTTGGTTGCTACTGCACCCGGCCAGTAGAAAGACACTTCTGAAACAGGCTAAGCAACACGATATGGTAAGACGAAAACCGACTTCAGAGTCAGAATTCTGGCTTGAACTTCCTAATTTTTGACCTTGCGCAGAGTTTGTCAACCTCTCTGAATCCCAGTTTCTTCATTTATAAAATGGGGATAAAGAATATCAATCCGATGAGACAGATGAGAATTAATTGAGAGTATTTGGAAAACAGTTGGCATAGAGTCAACACTAAATTAAAATTACTTACCTTTCTTTTTCCTTCTGGAAAGTGATTGGTCCATCGTTGTTTATACTGAAGGGGAAAGAAAACACTCTGTAAAACTCTTAATGAGCCTTCAAATACAGTCCAGTGCAGTTCAGTAATTAGTATATGAGTTCTACTTCAGCTTGGGCTGGGCTCCAGTTCTTCATTCCAGCTTGGGCTTAGGAATTTCCTTCTCCAGAAACCCTTCACTGCTCACTCCCAAGCTGAGTTAGAGTCCCTTCCAAGTAGTCCTGTGGCTCCCCAAGGTACCCTTCTCAAACCAGGGTACCTTGCATTGGATGTGGAATACAGGAGATTATAAGGCATCTTCTCCACAGCATCAATTTTATCTAAAAATAAACAAAGCAAAGCATGTATATATGTATTTTTTAGCTAAAATATTAGATTATATAAGAAATTTCACAATTGCAGGGGGTTCCTAGAGGACATACGTTGTTCTTTGCTTTTAGGTCTGCTTTGCAGAGAAGTTGGAGAAACATTTGTGCCATATGATAGTGAAATTACATGCTAACTTTTCTGTTTCTTCCAGCAGATGTGAGCTCTATTAGGGCAGGAATTGTACCTCATTTGCCTCTGAATTCACAATATTTAGCTACTTAGCATGAAGCCTGGCTCAAAGTAGAGTCTCCACGAGTGTTTGTGGAACTGACCCCAGCTTTCCCAATACTTTGAGGAGAATATAGTCTTTCCACCAAAGACAGGGACTTGGAAATTATTTGACTGACAGGACTTCACATCAAGTGCCTACTGGTTAGAACACAAGCCTAGCTGTACTTTTGGAAAACATATTTAACCTATCTGACCTTTGGCTTCCCAACCTGGTAGAGTTGTGAAGACTCAATGATTCACCAAGGGCCAAGCACAAAGCACTTGGCACATAGAAGCTGCATGGAAAAAAGCTTCTTTACTGTTTTCCAAAGTCACATTCTAGTTATTTGTCGACAAGCTAAGAGATGATTCTGGTCATTGCAATCATTCCAAGCAACTGAAAAGGGAGCTGGTATCCACGGCTCAGGTCTGAGCTACTGCCTGGGGCCTCTTCTGCAACATCCTGATCCTTCCTTCTAAATCTCCAACCTAATATTACTGCACTGTCCAATGGCTTACTTACTGTCTCAGTTACCTTCCCATTAAACCTGGGCTTATAAGATAGAGATAATTCAACTAGAAGGTGAAGAAACATAACCACCTGTTAGGAGTGTGAGCTGCAGAGTCAGGGCCCATTTGAAGCCTTGCCTCACCCAATAATCTGATTTACTCTCCCAGCTCTGAGGCATATCTTGACCTTGATTCTGGAGACAGAACCTGATCCTGGACAAATGTTGCCCACTCCTGAAACAGAGCATGAACCAGGAAGTTGAGATCCCCAATGACTGTGTCCTTCATTCTATTGGCCTGGGTCCAGAGTGTCTTTTGGGAGAGGGGCAGAAGTTTCCAGGCCAGGGGTTGAACCTGAGATGTAGGAGTGACCCCAGCCATTGCAGTGACAACGCCGGATCCTTAACCCACTGTACCACAAGAGAACTCCCAAAGTATCGTTCTTAGGAAACTAATGAAGCTTAAGTTTCAGGGTCCCTCATGTTCAGAGACCTCTGTTTATGCTGAGAATTGCTTGTAATATTGTAGGTTGAGAGCGGAAGTCAGTTTGTAATCAGGGAGCATTCCTGTTTTAGCTTTTGTGATAAGTTATGTAAAGATATTTCAGAAGAAAGAGACCTAGAGAGCTGTGATTCCAGTAATTTGTTGTGACCCCTTCTTCTCATTCTTTTAATTTTTTATTTTTATTTTATTTTTTTGTCTTGTTAGGGTCGCACCCGTGGCATATAGAGATTCCCAGGCTAGGGTCTGAATCGGACCTATAGCTGCCAGCCTACGCCACAGCGACAGCGATGCTAGATGTGAGCCACATCTGCAAACTATACTACAGCTCATGGTAATGCCGGATCCTTAATCCACTGGACGAGGCCAGGGATCGAACACGCAACCTCATGGTTCCCAGTCTCATTCATTTCCGCTGCGCCACTATGGGAACTCCCCTTCTTCTCATTCTAAATGAATACTCAATTTTGTAATTAATTTGTGTTTGAAACTTTATATTCTTAAGAATGGTCCTGCAAAACCCAGATCCCAGGATGGATCAGGTTCTTCTCCAACCTGTATCTACTTTTCTCCAGTGCCTTTCTATCCTAGAGCTCATCAGGAAGTCAAAAAGTTTTCTTTTGTTTGTTTTTTGGGGTTTTTTTTTTTTTTTTTGGTCTTTTGGGGGCTGCACCCAAGGCACATGGAAGTTCCCAGGCTAGGGGTCGAATCAGAGCTGCAGCTGCCAGCCACAGCCACAGCCACAGCCACACTGGATCCAAGCCACATCTGCAAGCTACACCACAGCTCACAGCAATGCCAGATCCTTAACCCACTGAGCGAGGCCAGGGATTGAACCCAAGTCCTCACGGATACTAGTCAAGTTCCTTAACACTAAGCTACAGTGGGAACCCCAGAAAGTCACAAGTTTTGGAGGAGAGTGTGCAGGGGTCTCTGTTGCGATGACTCCATGTGAGATGAACTGAACTCTCACTGCCATCTTCTCCCACAGGCACATGTTGGATGCCTTGTACTAACTCTCCTTCCACAAATGCTAGGACCCTCTAGCATTCCCAAGTACTTCCTTAGAAGTAAAACTTCTGTTAGCAGACTTCTCCCCTGAATCTAAAATCTATTTTGAAATATTCTCTTTATACCTACTTTTTGTTGTTGTTGTTGTCTTTTTAGGGCCTCATCAGTGGCATATGGAGGTTCCCAGGCGAGGGGTTGAATTGGAGCTACAGCTGCCAACCTATGCCACAGCCATAGCAATGTGGGATCTGAGCCGCATCTGCGACCTACACCACAGCTCACAGCAACATGAGAGCTTTAACCCACTGAGCAGGACCAGGGATCGAACCCATATCCTCATGGATACTAGTCAGATTTGTTTCCACTGAGCCACGATGGGAACTCCTCTTTATATCTACTTTTATACATCAATAGACTTTGAACTAGAGGTAGAGGAGGAGATAACTGACTTGCAAATGGAAAGGTAGTCTGCAAGAATTTACTTAATAAAATGTTTTCACTTTTTAATAGAATTTGTTCATGAAAAAAGGAACACAGTTCCTAGCTAGGTGATAAGAATGATGGTGGGGGTTTTTTGTTTTTTGTTTTTTCTGTCATTTTGGCTCTAAATGTCTCCAATCTAATACCTAACTGCAGCTGGAAAAACAAAAACAAAAACAAAATCCAATGCCTGTACTACTGTGGGAAAAATATTGTTTTTCACAATTTGGGGAACACAAAAATGCACTCCAAATAGTCATTGCTCATAGCTGCTTCTTGTGTTAACAGGTAAGAAAGATAAACATAAACGGTTAATTATTCAATAATGTGAAAATGCAAGAGTGTTGTGGAAATACTAGGGAGGGAATTCTGACCACAGAGTGGCCAGAAAAGAGGGTAGGTCCAAGATGGGTTAAGAGGCTAGAGAGATCAATGGGGTCAGTAAAGCATGTGGGGTCTCATATGCAGTTTAGTTTGGGCTCTATTGAGGAATAATAGAAAACCATTTATGAGTGGCCACTATATGGTCAGATTTATATTTGAAGAGACCTCTCTAGCTGCAGTTTGGGAGATGGGTTAGGGATAGGTAGGAGGCAAAATGGAGACGACAAGATCAGTTAGGGAGTTGGTGAGATAGCCAAGAGGAGAGATGTTTGAGGGTAAGAAGGAATCCTGAGGATGGAGAGGATAAAACAGATTCAAGACAGAGTCAGGGATTCAGGAAGTAAATCTGGTAGCCTGTGGTAATTCTTGGTTGTCAGAAAGAACAGTTGTGGGAGAAGCAAGGCACCTAGAATGACCCCCAGTTTCTAGTTTCAATGCCTGCAGTTCACCAAAAGAAAAACTATGAGAGGAGAGAAGCTGGTTGGATGGGAAGGTGATGGCTCCAGAATTTCCACCTAGAAGAGGTGTAGGGTAGCAGTATTGTGGGATCTGTCTTGAAACTATGTTTACAATAAGAAGCACTCTGTTTGCAGGTATGTTCAGATAAGATGAGTGGGAGTTCTCGTCGTGGCTCAGTGGTTAACGAATCTGACTAGGAACCATGAGGTTGCGGGTTCGATCCCTGGCCTTGCTCAGTGGGTTAAGGATCTGGCATTGCCGTGAGCTGTGGTGTAGGTTGCAGATGCGGCTCGGATCCCGCGTTGCTGTGGCTGTGGTGAAGGCCAGCAGCTACAGCTCCTGTTAGACCCCTAGCCTGGGAACCTCCACGTGCTGCGGGTGTGGCCCTAGATAAACCAAAAAGACAAAAAAAAAAAAAAAGATGAGTGGCAGATTAAGGGCACTTAAATTCCCCCAACCGTCCCGAATTCATCCTAAATTCAGCAACGGGCATTGTATTAGTCAAGATTATTATCATTTTTTGTCTTTTTAGGTCCACGCCTGTGGCATTCGGAAGTTCCCAGGCTAGGGGTCAGATCAGAGCTGTGGCTGCTGGTCTACACCACAGCCACAGGAATGCGGGATCCGAGGCACGTCTGTGACCTACACCACAGCTCACGGCAACGCTGGATCCTTAACCCCCTAAGCGAGGTCAGGGACTGAACCTGTGTCCTCATGGATGGGTTCATAGCCCCCTGAGCCACAACAGGAACTCTCGAGATTCTTTTGTTTGCAAGTGACAGAAACCCAGCTTCTGTTACAAGTTCTCTCAAGGATTAAGAGGAAACCAATCAAACCAAGGAAGAGCGAAGGATGGAGCGTCAGGAATGACTAGATCCAAGAGCCCTTAGGTGGGCTGAACACTCTCTCCCTCCCATTTCTGATCTTCGCTTCTCAGTGCCCGCTGGCTTCACTCTCTCCCATCACAGACAGAATTCCTCCACGGAGGGAACAGAGGGCCTTTGCACTCACATCCTTCCAGCTCAGCCACCAGTGAGGGAAGAGACCATCTTTATCCATGCTCCAATTTCAACAGTATCTCAGGGGAAGGTTCTGACTGTTCAGGCTTGGTTTGTAAACCCACCTCTTGAACCAATCATTGTGCCTAAAGGGGCAGGGTCTGTACCTGAAGAAAGGATAAGAAGAACACGTGTCTGGCCTTCCCTCCAGCCTGTGAGACAGGTAGATATAGAGAAGGCTGTGAGACTTCGGGGGAGGCAGTAGAGCAAAGGCTAAATACGTGAGCCTGAGGCTCAGAAGAGAGCATTGCACCGAAGATGTGAACGTCTAAAGTAGGTGATTGCCTTGACCAAATTAATGGCAGAATTTATCCCACAGGCTCAGCGAATAGATGAACTCGAGATCATTACTCAGATAATCTTTAAAATGTATTATAAAGACATTTAAGGGAGTTCCCGTTGTGGCTCATTGGAAACGAATCCAACTAGTATCCACGAGGATGCGGGTTGGATCCCTGGCCTCGCTCAGTGGGTTAAGGAGCTGGTGTAGCTGTGAGCTACAGCAGGTTGCAGTAGGCTCAGATCCTGAGTGGCTGTGGTGTAGGCCAGCAGCTGTAGCTCTGATTTGACCCCTAGCCTGGAAACTTCCATATGCCATTGGGTGTGGCCCTAAAAAGCAAAAAAAAAAAAAAAAGAGAGAGAGAGAGAGAGAGAGAGAGAGAGAGAGACATTTAAGTAGGATAAACAGTAAATTTTCTCATTTAAAAATGCATTGTTTAGGGGACCTCCTGTGAGCTGTGGCGTTGCCATGAGCTGTGGTATAGGTCACAGATGTCGCTTGGATCCCTCGTTGCTGTGGCTGTGGCATAGGCTGGCAGCTGCAGCTCTGATTCGACCCCTAGCCTGGGGACCTCCACATGCCGCGGGTGCAGTCATAAAAGGACAAAAAAAGACTAAATAAATAAATAAATAAAAATAAAAAGAAAGCAAATCTCAGAACAATGTGTACAGTGTGATTCCACTTACGTAAATCACAATGTGATTTCAGGAGACAACACTGTGCCACATCTGCACAGAACAAATGTTTCCCAGACTTCAGACATCTGCATACAGCCTTTTGCCATATTCATCCAGAGCTGCTTGATGAACAGCTTTGACATTTTTTCAAGTGAAAAGTCTTTAAGAAAAATAAACTTTGTTCTTCTATCAAAACTGAAGTTCTGGAGTTCCTGCCATGGCTCAGCAGACTGACTAGTACCCATGAGGATGTGGGTTTGATCCCTGGCATTGCTGTGAGCTGTGGTGTAGTTCGCAGACGCGGCTTGGATCCAATGTTGCTGTGGCTGTGGCGTAGGCCAGCAGCTGTAGCTCCTATTTGATCTGTAGCCTGGGAACTTCCATATGCTGTGGGTGTGGCCCTAAAAAGACAAAAAAAAAGTGAAGTCCTTTACTACTTATAGTCTAATATTTATTTCATCTCTTTGCAACTGGCAGGCAAACCTGGCAGGGGAGCCTAGAAGGCCCTCTGTGCTCTTCGCCTCCTCCCCTGCTGCCCTCTCCTTAACTCTGCTCTCAAGCCCTGTGCCTTTGTTGTGCCAAAGATATTCCCTTAAAGCCTCCACATTTATTTTCCCCTCTACCTCAGCTTTTGTTGTGGTTGGTTTCTTTCTATCATTCAGACCTCAGCCCAGATGTTACCTCTGGGCTCAACAAGGTCTTCACTGACCACCCAACCAAAAGTAGCTTACTCCAGCCGCCAACACATAGCCCTGTCTTTTATCTTCCCATAGCACTGGCGCAAATTGTATTGATTATGCATTACTTGCTTATTGTTTGCCTCTTCCCTTTACAGGAGAAGCTTTGTGAAAGCAGGAACCTTGCCTGTATTGTCATCCATCCCTACGACAGAACCTAACCACTCAGTGAATGTGGAATGAAAAGTTACACTTCTGGGATATTACACAGTGCTAAAAAGAAATGAGCTATCAAGCCATGGAAAGAGGCATGAAGGAAAATGAAATATCTATTGCTAAGTCAAAGAAGCCAGTCAGAAAAGGCTATATACTGTATGATTCCAACTATATGACATTTTGGAAAAGGCAAAACGATGGAGATACTAAAAAGATTAGTGCTTGTCTAGGTGAAGGGGGAGGAAGAGATGAGTACGAGGAGCACGGTGAATTCTTAGGCAAATTCGTATGATATAATGGTGGATACATGTCATAATACATTTGTTCAAAACGCATGGAATGTGCAACACCAAGAGTGAACCCTGATATAAAGTATTGACTCTGGGTGATGACGATGTGTCAGTCTAGGTTTGCTGATTATAACAAATGTACCACTTTGGTGGGGAATGTTGATAATGGGCAGGCAATGTATGAGTGATGGAAAGTCTGATGTGGCATATCTGTACATCTTCCATTCAATTTCGCTGTGAACCTAAAACTCTAAAAATAAAGTCTTTTTTTCCCCCTTTTCGGCCACACCCCCGGCATAAGAAAGTTGCTCAGCCAGGGATCGAATCCAAGCCGCAGTTGCAAACTACACCACAGATGCAGCAATGCTGAATCCTTAGCCCATTGTGCCCGGCTGGGAATCAAACCCTCGCCGCCACAGGACAACCCTGGATCATTAACTCACTGTGCCACAGTGGGAATTCCAAGTCTATTTCTTTTTCTTTTTTGGTCGCCCCACGGCGTACAGAGTTCCCTGGGTCAGGGATCGGATCCAAGCTACAGTCTCAGCTTAAGCCGCAGCTGGTCAACGCCAGATCCTTAACCCACTGGGCTGGGCTGGAGATCAAACCTGCATCCCAGCACTCCCAGTACGCCATCGATCCCATTGTGCCACAGCAGGAGCTCCAAGTCTATTTAAAAAAAGGATACACTGCCCAAGTTGTCAGAGGTTTAATTGTGTGAGGGGAACACTGAGAAAGATTATTTGACATTAGGATTGTCCTGGGAAAGCTAGAGCTCAGGAAAGTCTAAACCAAAACTTGAGGCAAGGTTTTCCAAATGGGAGTTACATATTCTGTGCTCAAATAAGTTAAACAGCTTGCTTTCTCTCCCTTTCTTTTCTTTTCTTTCTTTCTTTCTTGTGTTTTTTTAAGGCCACACCCACGGCATATGCAGATTCCCAGGCTAGGGATAAAATTGGAGCTACAGCTGCCGACCTACGCCACAGCCACAACCATGCCAGATCTGAGCCACGTCTGAGACCTGTACCGCAGCTCACAGCAATGCTGGGTCCTAAACCCACTGAGTGAGGCCAGGGATCAAACCCGCAAACTTACGGCTCCTAGTTGGATTCGTTTCTGCTGCACAACGGGAACAGCAACACTTTTTTTATTACATAAGTTTCAGGTGTACAGCATTATGGTTCAACACCTGTGTACATTGCAGTGTTCATAACCACAGGTCTAGCTACCATCCATCACCATACAATCGACCTCCTTCCCCTCTGATAACTACTAAAGTGTTCTCTGTATCTGTGAGTTTATTTTTGTTTTATTCAGCTTGTTCATTTTTTAAATATTCCACATATAAGTGAATGCATGTGGTAGTCATCTTTCTCTGACATATTTCAATTAGCATAATATCTTCAAGTTCCATCCATGTTGTCACAAATAGTAGGATTTCATTCTTTTTCATGGCTGAGCCACAATGGGACTTGTTCTTTTTTCTGAACATTGTTTTGGGTATTTGGGATCTTTTGTGGTTCTGTGCAAATACCATTTTATTTTATGTTATGTTATTTTGGCTGCACTCACAGTATGTGGAAGTTCCTGGGTCAGGGATCAAACCTGCATGCAGCAATGATCTGAGCTGCCACAGTGACACCAGATCCTTAACTCACTGAGCCACAAGGAAACTCCTCCATACAAATTTTAGAATTATTTTTTCTGGTTCTGTGAAATATGTCACTGGAATTTTGATAAGGATTGCATTAAATCTGTAGATTTCCTTGGATAGTATGGCTATTTTAACAATTTAATTATTCCAATCCATGAACATGACATTTCTGTTTATTTGCATCTTCAATTTCTTTCATTAGTGTCATTGATTTTCCAAGTACAGGTCTTCTACCTCCTCTGTTATATTTAGCCCTAGGTATTTTATTCTTTTCAATGTGATGGTAATTGGGATTGTTTTCTTGATTTTTCTTTCTGATAGTTCACTGTTAATGTATAGAAATGAAATAAATTTCTGTATATTAATTTTATATCTTGCAACTTTATCAAATTCACTGATGAGCTGTAGTAGTTGTTTGGTGGTGTCTTTAGGATTTTCCATGTGCAGTATCTTTTCATCTGCAAACACTGATAGTTTTACTTTTTCCTTTCCAATATGGATTCCTTTCATTCCTTTTTTCTTCTTTGATTGCTGTGGCTAGGACTTCCAATATTATGTTGAATAAAAGTGATAAGAGTGGGTATCCAGCTGTGAGTTTGTAATATATGGCCTTTATTATGTTGAAGTACATTCCCTCTAGATCCGCTTTTTTGAGAATGTTTATCATAAATAGATGTTAAATTTTGTCAGATGGTTTTTCTCCAGCTATTGAGATGATTTTTTTAGCATTCATTTCGCTTTGTTTCTTTTTCAGCTACACCTGTAGCATATGGAAGTTCCCAGGCCAGGGATCGAATCTGAGCCACTGCTGTGACTTTTGCCACAGCTGCAACTTTTGCCACAGCTGCAACAGCACTGGATCCTTAACCCACTGCACCACAGCAGGAACTCCAGCCTTTCATTTTATTAATGGATGTATCATGTTGATTGATTTGTGGATGTTGAATCATCCTTATATCCCTGGAATAAATCCCACTTGATATTTGGTATATGATTCTTTCAATGTGTTGTTGGGCTTGGTTTGCTAATATTTTGCTGAGGATTTTTGCATCTGTGTTCATCAAGGATATTGGCTTATAATTTTCTTTTTCTGTGGTGTTCTTGTATCAGGGTAATGCTGGCTTTGTAAAGTGCTGAGCAATCTTTATTCTGTTCACAAGTCCTCAGTGAAGAGGGCAGAAATTTTGGGAGAGAAATTGGGCTCCAGTCCTTCTACTCTGCCATCTTAATCCCTAGAAAATTCTTAAAAGCCAAAATAATGTATCTTGCAGGAGTAGACCTTAGCCTTTATGGTTATTTTTCTGTGCTTTGGGAAATGGCTGTTGCTCTTCTTCAGTCTCTGCAGAAAGAGGTCCACAGTTGGACATGCAGTGGAAATCTGTCTTTCCTCGTGGTTAATATGCCTTTGTGGATGATGTCAATAATTCCACGTCAGAAGAAAGGTCCTGGGCCAGCAACACCCCACCATGTGCAGCCAAAGGTGTGTAAGACGTGGTGGTGGGCTTCTCTTTCACCGGGAGAGATTACCGGCCCCAGGATTATTTCAGAATTCAAATTCTTAGTATGTAAGGACCACGTCTCCTCCAAACGCCACTGTTCCAGCCCAAGAGGGCAGAAATTTTGGTACCAGGTAGTTATACCAAATTCTGATTTAAGTGGTTTATATTTCTGGGATATTTGTGTAATACATATTCCTGCTGCTGCTTTTCTCAGAGTAATTTTTTCTGGATGGAAAAGTTGGAGGAGTTAAGAAAATGAAGTAGGAGCGAGGGCCTTGTGTTCTGACCCTACTCTACTGGTGATAATAACAACTAACATTTGCATTGCAATTTTATTCCAAAAGTTAATGAATCTCGCTCTCAAAACAAAATGCAGGTGTTATTACTTTCAATTTCAGGTAGAGAGGCAGGCTTAGAGAGACTCTCCTGATATTACCCAGGTGGTACTAGATCAGTCTTGATCTAAACACTGATATTATGATGTCAAAGTCCATGTTTGTTTCATGGCACCTGGCTGCTTCCCTAGCTGGTTGTGTATGCTGGCAAGCCACTTCCCCTTTCTGGGCCTCAGTTCTTACATGTGGAAAATGCCTAGGTGATCGCTTAGATTCTTTCCATCTCTAAGTTTTGTTTTTTTGTGGGTTTTTTTGTGGGGCCACACCTGTGGCATATGTAAGTTCCCAGACTAGAGGTCTAACTGGAGCTACAGCTGCTGGCCCACGTCACAGCCATAGGAATGCTAGATCTGAGTCGTATCTGTGACCTACACCACAGCTCACAGCAATGCTGGATTCTTAACCCACCAAGGGGACCCAGGGATCAAATCCGCATCCTCACAGATACTAGTTGGGTTTGTTACTGCTGAGCCACAAAGGGAACTCCCCAACCTTAAGTTCTATGACTATAAGCCTTTTTCTCTCCATCACCTATTTGAAGAGTTGGTATAGCTTTAAAAAGTACCAAAATAGGAGCTCCCACTGTGGCTCAGAGGTAACGAATGCGACTAGTATCCATGAGGATGCAGGTTCGATCCCTTGCCCCACTCAATCGGTTAAGGATCTGGCATTGCCATGAGCTGCGGTGTAGGTCACAGACGGCTTGGATCTGGCATTGCTGTGGCTGTGGTGTAGGCCTGTACCTATAGCTCTGATTAGACTCCTGGCCTGGGAACTTCCGTATGCCAAACCCGCAGCCCTAAGAAAAAAAGGTTACCAAAATAATAGGACTTTATTTCTACTTGAAATTTTACCGTTCTTTGAAAATCTGATTCAGGTCCTAAAAGTCAAATAAATTATGAAAAAAGTCCCTTTCTTTTAAAGTAATGCCTAGAAACAAATACCTTGAAAAAGAATGAACTGGTTGTGTTAATAAACACAGTACCCTCCAAGGGGTTTTCATTATTTTAAAAAATGCCATGAAAGGATTTTACCCTGAGCTTATTTCAAGACAAAATGTATGGAAGAAAATACAGGAATTTTTCTTGAGATGAAGTCATTTAAAACAGAATAAAAATTGGGAGTTCCCTTAGTGGCTCAGTGGTTAACAAATCTAAGAACTGTGAGGTTGCGGGTTCGATCCCTGGCCTTGCTCAGTGGGTTAAGGATCTGGCGTTGCAGTGAGCTGTGGTGAAGGTTACAGACGCGGCTCGGATCCCGCGTGGCTGTGGCTGTGGCGAAAGCCGGCAGCTACAGTTCCTGTTAGACCCCTAGCCTGGGAACCTCCACATGCCACATGCCGCAGATGCGGCTCTAGATAAAAGGCAAAATGACAAAAAAAAAAAAGAATAAAAATAAATAAATTTGAAATATTTAATCACCAAGTAACTAAGTAAATAAATCTTTCCAAAAGGAAATGGCTAAGTCTGGTCTTCAGGTTATTATCTACCTGGTAAATTCACTTTGTATGCAAAACATCTGTATTATTCACATATCCCTGTCTGTTTAAACAAGGTGGATAAATAGCTGTTGGGTCACACAGCCAAAAGAATAAGTGAGTTACATATTTTTTCTCCTTAGGGCATTTTGTTTTGTCTCAAACTTTTACCTGCAGCCATAGAGAAATAACCTACTTTTGATGTCACATGAAAAAACTTTACACAGAAAACTCTGTATTTGCACTTCCTTTTTTGGGTTTTATTTTGCTAAAACAAATTCACACAGGCCAAAAAACATGCGAAACATTTTTGTGCACACCTCTAACACACTTCAGAAATGTTAAAATTTTTAAAAAATATCCCAAAGCAAGAGTACCTGGGTTGAAAAGTTAATATTATAAAAGCTAGATTCCTAACATAAACACTGCAGACATAAGTCACTCACTTGCAAAAAGTTAATGTTTATAAATGCTAAATAAATGTCAACAATGAGAAGACAAGAACTGTAGATCCAAAGTGTACTCCCCACCATGAACTATTAAAAACTGTGTTTGGTGTTGTAGGACACCCATAATACTAACCTGAAATAGATACAACCTTAACCCAAACTATCTCCTTTTCCTGTTACCTTTAAAATGCTTTTTGTTGTTATTTTGTGTTTTGGTAAATATAGAGCCCCTCAGAATCTATACTAGCTCTGAGAGGTAAAAAAAAAAAAAAAATTGATTCAATAAATGACTGTGATGAAGTTCTCCTTTGAGGTATTTCACTTTTCTTTTTAATGGTTATGTGTGTGTGTGTGTAGCCTTTTAAACAATATTTTTGGAAACTCTAGGGAATTTTTTTCCCTTTCCTTGAGACCGGTCCCTGACAATTTAATAGTTTTTTCTTTTTTCTTTTTAAAGAGAAAACCTGTCTAGAGCCTTTCTGTACAGTCAGCAACCTCCTTGTGCCTGTATATTTGAACTTTCCAAAAATAACAGAATGCTTGTTGGCAACTTCTGAAAATTCTCTAGGCACTCCTGGCAGATTTCACTCTGCCTGATGCTTTATGTCCACTTTCTCACCGCACCAAAGGTCAAGTAGGGCCCTGTTATAGGAACACATTTATGTCCTTCCTGGTGCTCCCTGGGGGATGCTGGTGTCTTCACCCTTTCTTGTAAAAACAAAACAAAACATAGGCCTCCTGCGAGAGACAAATCTAGCTGCTTCCTTCTCCCTCAGTCCTCTGGAAGTCTTAGTTTTGAGAAGAAAAAGTATTCTAATGCATCCTCATTAAACATTTCAAACGTGCAAAGAGAAAATCCAAAACAAGAAGAGTGAGAGAGAGTAGCAGTGAGCTGGAAGAGCACTTAAGTACTGTGCTCCAGTGAGAAACATCCACTCAAACGTCCTGCTTCAGTGACGTGTGCTGTGAGCATCACAACAGCGCTTCCTAAAAGCGGAAGAAACTATACCATTTCCAACCTCAGACACTAAGCTTCTCTCTTTATCACCAAACAGCTTTAAAATGCTTACTTAACTCCAACTATCACTAAGATATTAAAGAAGTCTGAAGACCCAAGTCTAGGTCAATAAGTACTTAAATAACTGCTAGATCAACTCAGCTCACACTTTTTAAAAATACTGGCCAGAATGGCACATATATATCCATCAGGCCATATTTCCCTTCCAGCAGGCAACACGACTATATATACTCAGGATGCCAGTGTTTAAAGGAAGAGATGAGAAGGATGGTACCGCCCCGATGTGGGAGGTCCTGCCAGCTCCCGCCTTATTCCTGAGGCTGGCAGAAAGAAAGGTTCCCCTTCCCCCAGGAGCGTGGCCGTGTCCTCGGCCTGTTCTGCCGTCCTGTTTCAGACACTGTCTCTCTTCCCTCGCTGAGCCTGCTGAGGGAAGAGATGCTGAGGAAGACTCTACCAGTGAGCAGTCATAGGACTGGGAGTGAAACACATGCACAAGACGAGACATTCATGCCAAACACAGCCCAAAGTCGTTTCAAAATCTCTCACACACAGCAAAGCAAAACTGGAAAAACCCAATTCCACTTTCCCACCACAATTCAAAAAGAAGCTAAGCCTTCCGGGGACACTGGATGTTTCCGATTGAAAGAGGGCAGCCGAAGAGCCCTTCTTTCCTCAGCTGTTTGCGGTGCGAGCCCCGTCCTTGCCCTGTCTATCGCCCAGCAGCTCCCAGAAGTCATCTCTCCGATGTCTGGGCTCCCTTGAGAATGTCCAAGCCCCGGCAAGGTCTGAAGTCTGATGTGCAGAGGTAGCTCCATGACGCGAGTCACGGAATAACACTTCCTTTTTTGGTGAAGAAAGCCCAATTGGTCTTAGCTAACAAGCTCTCAGCTATGGCTCTAAAAATACCCTACAGCGAGGACTGTTTGGCACTTCATTTTGTTTGCCACAGGAGCTCTACAGAACTCCGTAGAATGCTTATGATTCTCCATAGCTGCTCTGAGCTCTGTCCCTGCTCTGGTGACCTCAGGGAAGTATATCGCTTTGGGAAAGTTAGTTTTTGTTTTTCACGTTTGAGTTCTTGGAATTCTGTCCTCAGTGTTTGAAGCACAACTCCAGTCTTGGATTAATGACTAGCTTGGTTCAGGAATCTTCATTTGGCTTCTAGGCTGAACTATGCAAATACATGATCTGTGCACAGAAGAAAGGACTAAAGTTATACTTCAAAGGGCTCAGGCACTTCTGGTCTTCTCCTTTTCCCCCCAAAAAGAAACATCAGCCTCCTTGAATCCTTGGTTGCCAGCAGCAGGAGCAGCTTCCTGCCCGTCCACATCAGATGCCCTGGGCTCCCTACACGTTGATGGCGTGTGCATGCTTCTTGCACAGGGGTTTGTCCTTCTTAGAGTAGAATGGCTGCCCCTCCAGATTCACGTGGCAGACCTGGCACAGAGAACAGACAGGTGTGAGGCAGGCCTTGCAGCCTATGAGGCAGGCGGACATGAGCAAAAGATTTCAGCCATTCCTTGAAGACAAAGCATTGTCACAGGCAGACGGGAGAAAAGGCAACAGCCTGTTTCTCCGCACTGCACAATCTTAACAACCCCAAGTAGATGGGTTGAACTATATGAAATTTAGAATATGGAATATGGAAGAAACTTAAATTAATGGAATACAGAACATACACCTGATAATCAATGGATGCTATGCAAAATTTATTAGGAACTAATACAAATTCGTAGGTTAAAATCTATAGAGATAATTCACTAAAGAAATACCATTAGCAAACTAACAAAACGTCAGAAAAAATTATCCTCACTGATAATTAAAGGAAAAATACATTCAAATCTTCATGAGATACCACTAGGATCTGTTAATTTAGCAAAATAAATAAAACAAAAACAATAAAATAAAAATGGGAGTTCGCGTCGTGGAACAGTGGAAATGAATCCGACTAGGAACCATGAGGTATGGGTTCGATCCCTGGCCTTACTCGGTGGGTTAAGGATCTGGCATTGCTGCGAGCTGTGGTGTAGGTTGCAGACGCAGCTCAGATCCTGGGTTGCTGTGGCTGTGGCGTAGGCCGGCAGCTACAGCTCCGATTAGACCCCTAGCCTGGAAACTTCCATATGCCACAGGTGCTGCCCTAAAAAAGCAAAAAATAAAATAAAATGAAGTTAAATAAAATAAAATAAAAATAAACAACAAAACAAAACAAAAATGCCTTGCCACCTGCAAGTTTACATGACTACAGCCCAAAAGTGAAAAAAAAAGTAATCAGTCAAAAGTCAGCAATGCCCAAAGGGGATCAGGCCTCCTTGTCACTGCTAGGGACACGTGGATCAGACCAGCTTTCTGCAGGGGATGTGGCAACACTGGAGAGAAGCCATGAAGATGTGCCTGCCCTGTCCCCCAGTAACACCACTCTGGAGAATTTCATCTTGCAGAAACTACTGCACAGAATAGGAAAGCAATGGATGCTCAACCACAAATTGAGAAACCATTAATATTTCTTTCGATGGGGATAGGATTATGTTAATTTTTATGGCACATTTTTCCAATGAAGTGCCACCAGGAAAAAATAAATCAAACATGGCAAAGCCTTTGTAGGGAAATAACTATATTTTAAAAACAGGCAAAATCATATATTCCCATGATGACAACATATGAGTACAATTTGAAGATGGTGACATCGAAGAAAGACAGGAGATCAGCAATATTTGTTGAGGCTACTGTGGGTCAACACAATGCCAGACCCTCTGTATGTACAATCTCATTTAATTCTCACAAGAGCTTTATGGGATAGGTATGACTTTCCCCCATTTTATAAGTGAAAAGCTGAAGCTCAGAGAGCCCCAGGGTCTTGCTCAGGTCACAGATCCAATAGGTTGCAGAGCTGGGAATCCATCTTCAGGGCTGTAAGACTCCATACCCCATAGCAGAGAGAGGGTATGTTGACTTGAAATTGTTCTGGGCTTCTGGACTTGTTTTGAGGTTGTTCACTAACTTTGTTGGACTCCCAGTATGCAGTCTGGCCCTGGGTGGGCAACCTGCCAACTGCCAGGGTCAGCTGGAGAGTCACATAGGCTGGAATGGACCCCAGCCTCAGAGAGGGCACTAAGGGTCCCTGATGGAGAGCAGCACTGGGGACCACATCCAGGACACTGACATGAGAAGAAGTGCGGGTGGAGTTCCCACATACAGGTAAGCATGCAGATGGAGAAATCACCCTTGTAAGACAAGCTTGGGTCAGTGAGCATGCGTCCACTCTAAGAGAGCTGGAAAGAAAGTGGCATCATGGTGGTCCCACATGTTAAGGCCCTGGTGGCCCAGCTAAGGATGTTATACTGACTGACAGGGCTGCCAATGGGCCCTGGAAGCCAATGACCTAAAAAAGTATCTGTAAACATCCTAGCTGGATGCGGTGATACTGAGTGGGATCAGGCTCCTGTGGTGGCCTCACTGTAGTGACAATTTGAAGACAAGTCTAAGAAGTAGCACCCAAGATCCAACTGGTGAGAGTGGGTTCCAGGAAAGATAGAAAGGCAGCTCTGGAGTGCTTTGGCAAGGAGCTGCTAGTCGGCATCTGGGGCTCTGGCCAGGAGACCCTGCCTGGTCTGGGACTATGCCGGTTGTTTGTGAGGACTCTGGGATGAATCAAGCTGGAAAGGGTGAAGACCAAGGAGTGAGCAAGGCCAGAGCAGTAGAGGTTGCTTGTTGGTAAGATGAGACAGAGGGCAGGAACAGTCATTGAGAGGTTGTGCTCACTGTCTTGGGCCAGGAGACTGCAGGTAGGGTGCAACATGGCTTCATGGTGGAAGCCACCTCCAGCCTCCCTAGCACAGAGGAGCAGCAGGGATGGTCTAACCCCTAGGTTCCAAGGTCAAGTGGCAGTAGGACCAGGCTGGGAAAGAGTATAGGCCATAGACGGTGCTGACCACAGATTGGAAGGCAATGAAATAAGCCCCCAGGACTACCTGAAAAAGTTACACGCCAGAGGAAAACAATGAGACACAGGAAAAGAAGGGTCAGTAAGTCATCTTTCCCCAACTAAGGTGGGACTCACGTTCTTTCCCTTAGAACTCAAGTGCCAAAGCCAGACAGGAGCTAAACGCTCACCCTGACCCACACTGCCCTCCTCACCCTTCATTTCATACGTCACGTGAGGACACAGACGCACAGAGTTAAGACAGACACATGACGATGGAGGCAGAGATTGGAGTTATGCAGCTCCAATTCAAGAAACACTGAGCACTGCTGGCAACCACCAGGAGCTAGGAGAGAGTGTGGCCTTGCTGATGCCTTGAATTTGAACTTCTAGCCCTCAGAACTGTGTAAAAATAATTTCTATAGTTTAAGCCATTCGTTTGCAGTACTTTGTTACAGCAGCCCTAGAAAACTCATATACAGAGTGAAGACAATACTTCCACAAATGGGAGGGGATATGGAAGTGAAGTGTAAAAGCTGAAGTGAATTGCACTAAACTTTATGACTAGGGTTGTCCTATGTCATAAGTCTATAAAAATTATTCAGTTTTAAACTACACAGATTTCTCACACATTCCCAAAACTGACCATGAGCAGCTCTGATTTAAAAAAAAAATAACAGTAGTAGCACATTGATTTTCCCAAATAAAGTTTAGTCAATGACAGACTCGCATGACAGGGCTTTATCAGGGATGACTGTTCTCTAACTCTAATGCAGAGTCTAAATGTCAGCAGGTTCATTGCACTGTCCCCTCTCTAGCCTAAAGCCCTTGCAAAGGAAAATGCCAATCTCATGATAAAAATGACCTGGCTGTTCAGCAGAAATAAACTGCACATGGTTAATACTTAATCGGGCCTTACCTCCTGGCAACTATATATCAAGAACAGGGCTATTTAGGAAAATGAAATGATACTCAGTCTTGCTTTCTAAAGGTTCTATCAAAGAAACCTTATCTCAGCTTTTCATAGGATTACTCAATAAGCTCCAATCGAGTGTTCATGGTGAAAAATTTGGGGGAAAACCCTTGAGTCACTTCATCGTATTTTTTAAATTGAAGTAGAGTTGATTTACAATGTCATATTAATTTCAAGGATACAACAAAATGATTTAGTTATACACATATCTATTCTTTTTTAGATCACGTTGTCTTAACCTATAACCATAGTAAGCCACCTGCCCTATTTAAATTAAAACATCATTTGCTTCTCCTATTTATTTATTTATTTATTTTTATGGCCACACCCACAGCATATGGAAGTTCCCAGGACAAGGGTCGAGTTGGAGCTGCAGATGCTGGCCTATGCCACAGCTCATGGCAACACCAGATCTTTAACCCACTGAGCAGAGCCAGCGATCAAACTCGCATCCTCATGGATACTAGTCAGGTTCATTACTACTGAGCCACAACGGGAACTCCCCCATTTATTTTTTTTAAAACACTTTCCCTTTTATTTTTATTTATTTTTATGGCCCCACCCAAGACATATGGAAGTTCCCAGGCCAAGGACTGAATCCCAGCTGCAGGTGCGACCTACAACGTTGGATCCTTTAACCCACTGCACTAGACAAGGGATCAAACCTGCACCTCCAGCAGCCACCTGAGCTACTGAGGTGAGGTTCTTAACCCACTGTGCCACAGCAGGAGCTCCTCATTCCTTGAGTCTGTTGAGATCAGTTCTGATGAGGCAAACTGCTGGTTTGCCAGATCCTAGGATACTCTTTTGTCTTTAATGAAGTGGAGAATAACAAAGCCACACTGGTTTATAAATCATTATTAGTAATAAAACTTTGCTCAACTGTGCCATATCAAGGCATCATGGTATTTGCCCAGTTTAAAAAGTGGTCAGGATATTAGAATGCCAGAGTGGAAAGGGATGTTGCGGGTGGGTTATCTGACCTCATTTGGTCCCTCCTGCCCTTTCTCAGAAAGTCAGGACCCCAGGCTAAAAACATACTGCGCAGATGAAGCAGGTGTCGTGCCAGGTATGCCCCAGGGCTTCGATAAACTTGTCACCAGCCTCCACGGGGAAATCACAGCCATGACACTTGGTGCTGAACAGGTTGACATAGTCTGAAATGAAAGGCAGAGTTAGGACCAGGCATCCAGGCAAACTGTGAGGAACAACTCAGACACATCAGCCCAAGGCCAGGACAAACTTAATTCGTTACTTTTCATCTTGCAGACAGGATACTCAGTTACATGATTGCCTTTTTCCTTTTCCAATGATTTGCAGTGATGCAGATTCAGGTTTAGTCATCACTCTGTGCTGGTTTGATTTATACTTTCTGGAATTGTCATTAACTTTCTGCAGGGTGATTTTCTCCTTTGCTTCCGTCACCTCTATGGCCCAAACAGACCAATCCCCCAAAGGAAAAAAAAAATCCTATTTCCCAGTAGCTATGCTTATTTTGGAAGAGTAAGAGCCCTTAACATTTTAGAGTTATAGAATGCTTTTTGCTTGGCCATTCTTCTGTCACTGGGCATTTGTGTTGATAATAAAGTCTCACTACTAGAAGCAATATTTGAGCTATTTTGTTGAGACATGACCCCTCCCCCAGTCAAGGAGATAATAACAGCAAACATTATTTACATAATGCTTTATAGTTTACCAAGCATACTCACATCAGTGGTATTATTTACTAGTATCTCGAAGTCAAGGTATATGTATCAGCTTTCTTTGTACTCTCAGCAGAATGTCTACTCACAAGTTGGTTCCCAGCACATATGTATGGAATTTGAATGAGTGAATGAGTGAATCAATAAATCAATAAAGCAGTGAATGAACTTAAACTTTACATAATCCCTCAGAGATTAAACTATTATTGCTTTTCTGTTTTGTTTTGTTTTATGTTGTAGATGAGGAAACTGAGGCTGGAAGGGGTAAAGGACCTAGCCAGAGTTACGCAGCTGGGACATATGGGCCAGGTCTCATGCTTCTCAGCCACAGTTGTCCTGGCTAGGTCAAAGGCAGTACCTTTACTGCCCTCACTGTAACTCTTCCAGATTCTTCTAGAAAAGGTTGATGCTTTTTACAAAGCCTTCATTCCCCTTCATCTCCACAGGCTATACCACAGTTGGGTTTTTCTTTCTTTTTTTTTTTTGCCTTTTTTGTCATTTTAGGGCCGCACCCGCGGCATGTGGAGGTTCCCAGGCTAGGGGTCTAACAGGAGCTGTAGCCACCAGCCTATGCTGCAGCCACAGCAATGCGGGATCCGAGCCGCGTCTGCAACCTACACCACACCTCATGGCAACGCCGGATCCTTAACCCACTGAGCAAGGGCAGGGATCGAACCCGCAACCTCATGGTTCCTAGTCGGATTCATTAACCACTGCGCCAAGACGGGAACTCCCAGTTGGGTTTTTCTTATAGTGATTTTCTGCTGAATTCTTTTGCGGACAGTATGCCCAGTCCCTGTCTTAGACCATCTGCTGAGAGGCAGCGTGCAGTGGGGATTACAAACTTGGGTTCTGAAGAAAGAAAGTCTTGGGCTCAAATCCCATCTCCTTTCCAGAACTGTTCAAATCTGGAACAAGTCACCTAACTTCAGAGTGCCTCAACTTTCTCATCAATATACTGGGAATAACTATACTACCTAACTCAAGGGGTTGTTATACAGATAATAATGTATGTGAAATACTTAGCACAAATAACTCAAAAATGTTGGCTCTCAGAATGTATGTATGTGTGACTGGGTCACTCTGCTGTACAGTAAAAGATTGACAGAACACTGTCAACCAACTAGGATAGAAAAAATAAAAACCATGAAAAAAATTAATTAAAAAAAATTGGCTCATTTCAAATGTCATAAAAAGGATGACAGGCAGGAAGGGAACATGATCTGAGCACCTACTATGTGCAGATCTCCCTTCCAATTAAAGGAAGATTATGTTTCCTTTAATCTTCACAGCAGCTCTGAAATTAAGTGTTATTCTCAGCTTAAAGATAATGAACCTGGCTGTAGAGGTTCCATCAAACAAACAGTAAAGAGCCTGCTAGACTTGAAGTTCATCTGCTCTCCTTGACTTTACACCATTTCCAGTTATCTATTTGCCATGGAGCCTTGATAAGTTCTAACTCTCGCATACTTTTTTCCAATATATGGTTTCCCCTTGGGGGTTTAATTACAGTTTGTCATGCAAATGCTCTTATATATATATATATCACAGTCCAATCCTGCTTCTGAGAGAATATTTAACTTTTTCAGTAGGCAGAAATCTGTCAACTCAGCAGACCTAGGAAAACATCACTCTGTTTCCATTAGAGAGTTATGGCAGGACTATGGTTCATTTTGTGCTCTGCAGGAACTTACAAGTGTGGGGTGAGAAGCAGGGCTGCAGGCTAACCCATCTCCACCTGAGGGCAAGCTCTGCACCACATCTGACTTCTCTCCCCCTGACCAGTTTGTCTCCACATGCCCTGGATTCTCTCCTCTGTCTTCATGCCCCTGAATGAACCAGGTGCTAGGCTTGAAAAATCCTCCCCGTTTCGTCTACCCGAACCTCTGCAATCCTTTGGGCTGCCTTCCCTCATTGAAGATCTCATCCTCACCCAAATCGAGAGAGATGAAAGAGCCTTCCTGAGAGCTCCTCCTGGGCTTCTCTCTCTCCCCTCTCACCCATCATCCATCCATCCATCCATCCATCCATCCATCCATCCATCATCTCTTAGCTGTCCGTTTACATGCCAGCATATCAGATGTTGATGGGTCTGCTTGAGGTTTTTCAGAACAGAGACCCTCTCATCTATGCTCAGCATTCTTCACAGGAACTGGCACACATTTGATGGATAAATAATGAATGGTCAAACAAAGATATGCTTCAAAAAACCTTATTAGTGATTCCTTCTCCTGTTGTGCATCCTATGTTTTTGTTTGTTTGTTTTTTACAGATTAAGCTTTCATAATGGGTTGAATTTATTTCTGGAATGCCCAGCCCTAACTATTGATTAAATATTTTTTGTTTTAAACCTGATTTTGGACTATCTGGAGAACTGCCACTTTGTTTTAGAATTTGGTACCACAGGTCTGAAGCTAATGCATTAAAATAAAAAAGGTGGTATTTTTCTTCCTTTATTCCACAAAAGAGAATATAACTGAATAAAATTTATGCATGGTCCTTTCCCACCAGGAAAATAATCTAGTTTCTCATTTACGTATTCCTTCTTTTATTTCTCCTATTAGGTCTTCATAATTTTCTTTGACTGACTCTTATGCCCCAAGTTTAAAACATACCCTGTATTTAGTGGATTTTATTGCTATTGTAAAAGGATTTCCACTCATCAAATCACAGATGCTCTATGTTGAAAAAGAGCTTAGTGCTTTATTTATTTATTTATTTATTTATTTATTCTTTTTGCCTTTTCTAGGGCCGCACCCGCGGCATATGGAGGTTCCCAGGCTAGGGGTCTAATCGGAGCTGTACCTACCGGCCTACGCCACAGCCACAGCAAGGCAGGATCCGAGCTGTGTCTGCAGCCTACACCACAGCTCATGGCAACGCCGGATCCTTAACCCACTGAGCAAGGCCAGGGATCGAACCTGTGACCTCATGGTTCCTAGTCGGATTGGTTAACCATTGAGCCATGACAGGAACTCCTGCTTAGTGCTTTACTAGAACAGTGATTCTCATACTTTAGAATGATCTGAAATGTTCATTAAAATACAGATTGCTAGGCCCCACCCCTCAGAGTTTCTTATTCAGCAGATCTGGGGTGTGGCCTAAAGATTTTGTGTTTCTAACAAGTTCCCAGGTGATGTTGATGCTGCTGGTCCTCGAACCACACTTGGTAATTCCCAAAACTAACTGAATATCAGAATCACTGGGTGGGGGTGGGCACCCATGAAATCTTGCTTCTGGAGGTCTGGGAATTTATCTTCTCTAAATCTTTAAAGTTCCCTGGATGATTGTGATGCCCTGCCTGGGTAGGCACTGCTCAGGTACACACCTGTCTGTGAGAAGCTCTCTTACTTGCAGACAAGATATTATATATATAAATGTCAGCTCATCATTACAGCCAAATGAAATCTTTTTGAGTCTAGATCCTATCATTCTGTGTCTTCTTCTAAGCTGTTGATAAACATGGTGACAAGGTACCTCACACCCATCAGGATTGTGGGCAAAGAGGTAGAGAAACTGGAAGACTTCTACACTGCTGGGACTGTAAAATGATGCAACCACTATGGAAAACATGGAGGTTCGTGGAAGTTCCTCAAAAAATAAACACAGGAGTTTCCCGTTGTGGCACAGTGGAAACAAATCCAACTTGTATCCATGAGGATGTGGGTTGAATCCCTGGCCTCACTCAGTGAGTTAAGTATTCGGCGTTGCCGTGAGCTGTGGTGTAGGTCTCAGTGGCTGCTCGGATCCGGCATTGCTGTGGCTGTGGCATAGGCTGGCAGCTGTAGCTCCGATTCGACACCTGGCCTGGGAATTTCCATGTGCTACAGGTGTGGCCCTCCCAAAAAATAATATCATTCTTTATCAATTCAACAAGCATACTATATTTGTAATGCTTATTCTAAAATAAAAATTAGACTGTGTTATTTCCTTACTTTAAACACCTCAGTGACTTCCACTGCTTAAGGAAGTGGTTTCAAACTGTGCTCCTCAGAGAGTCTCCTGGAGCCATTGTGGGGAAATCCATATTGCCCACTTACCGTGGGCAGGTGTTCTGTCAAGAGCTCTGCATGCATTATCTCAGCTATTCCTCACAACAGCTTCTGAGAGGTGAGGAAGAAGCGACTCAGAAAGGATAAGCGTCTTATCCATGGTCACGCAGCTTGGAAGTGACCCCTGTGGGCCTTCAGTCAGAGTCTGTCAGGGTGCCTAGGTCTGAGGCTAAATCTGCTTCCCCACTGTCTCCTCCTAACACTAGACCATCCCCTTCCTGGGTCTTCTTACTCGAAACATCATTTTTAAAAATCTTTTTTTGGGGGGTTGCCATGGAGATGAGCAGCGGTAATAGTGGAAATCTATCAGAAGCCTCAGACACAAATTGTGGCTTATCACAACTTATGAAAGTTATAATGCATTTAGTTGACAAATAATAGCAATATGTATTGGTACCACAGCACTTTTATTAATTACAGGTCATCACCATTTGCTTATAAGACAGGAAAAGACAGGTGTTATCTTCTCCCTTTTACAGATTTGGAAACTGAGGCCAGAACAACTGAATGGCTTATTTAAAGTCATTCAATGAACTTCAGAACTAGAAAGAGAATTCACCAGTACCTAAGAACCCAAGAAGTTTTTTTATAATGTATTGTCAGAGGAAAAAAAGTTTCATTTTGTTTTGTTTTGCTTTTCCCCTTGAGGAACTGGAATGTTTTCTCCTTTCTGGTTTTAAAGTAAACTAACTTAATGTGTTTCTCTTTTCGCCCTCAAATTTGCTACCCAGTCACTGCAGCTCTGTTATTCTTCATAATCAGCATGTTTGTTTCTCCCTCTTCTACTTAGTGCTGATTTGCTAGTTCTATTGTCTTAACTTTCATGTTTGCGTTACCTTTGTTGGAACCTGCCTCAAATCCTTATCTAAAAGAGGCAGGCTATGAATAAATGAGTGTGTGAGGGAGTGAAAGGCTAGTTAGCCAGGATGCCCAGCTCAGAATGTATTGTCTTCAGAATTCACCATTGACTGACTCCAAGTTTTAAGATAACACAAAGCATTTTGGGGGGAACTGAATTCAGGGGAATTCAGATAAGGAGATGGCGGGACTCTGAAGGGACATCACAGGAGCCGGGAAGGCACTCGCCTATACTTGATGAGTTCCACACTTTCTCTGGTTGAATCCTCACCTCAACCCTGGGAGGCAGGTTTTGACTTCCCCTTTAACAGATGGGGAAAATGAGGCACAGAGACATTTAGGAGCTCACCCAGGGTTACAGAACCAGCCTAGGTGGAGCCTGGAACAGAGCTGAAGCTTTTTCACAAAGGTCAGAGCCTAAGCTTTTTCAGACTAGACTTTGCGGTCTCCAAATCAAAATCATCTGAAAGGTTTCCCAAGCAGTCACAAGATGCCAACTTGTGGTCCATATATTTGGGGCAGGGAAGACAGTAGAGATTGAATATGTGTGAATAGGAATTCCTACCCCTTTCTCTCAGACAGTGGGGCCTCCTCACAGCACAGAGATCCTACCTTTCTCACAGTAGGGCTCCCCATCTTCCATGTGGAAGAGGCTGTTCCCGAAGGGCTTCTTGCAGGCTGCACAGACAAAGCAGGTGGTGTGCCACGTCTGCCTCAAGGCATGCATCACTTCCTGGGGAAAAGAGTCTCAGCTTAGGATAGAAGGTCCCGTGGGGAGAATGAGGCAGGCTTGACTTCCCACCAGGCCCTGGCCACTGCCAGAGCGTCTCATCCTGGAGCAGGGCAGGAGGGCCCAGGAAGCGGGCCTTGGACATGTCAAGAAAGGCTACAGGTGGTAGAGGATGGACTCCTACTCATCCAGTGCTTGCTGAGTGCCAGCTTGTGTGTGTGCTCACAGGAGCTATGATGCTTAACCTCCCATCAGACCTGGGAGGGAAGTACTGCTTGTTACTGTCACTTTACCAAATGGGCATTGAGGGTCAAAACCACATGTGGTTCAGGGCCACATGCGGGTACATGGTGAGGTCTGGCTTTGCAGAAGCTCCACCACCACTTTAAGCTCTGTGGCCCCAGGATGTAATCATCTCTCACTTCGTGGCAAACTAACTCCCTTCCAGGACAGAAATGGAGCTGTTCCTGCTCTGTGAGCAGAGCAACTTCTTGGCCTCCAAATGGGACCCCGCAACCTTGGGTAGGAGGAGAGATTGGTTGGAAAAAAAAGATAAGGGTCAGGGGATTCCCATTGTGGCACAGTGGAAACAAATCTGATTAGTTTCCATGAGGATGTGGGTTTGATCCCTGGCCTTGCTCAGTGGATCGGGGATGCAGCCTTGCTGTCAGCTGTGGTGTAGGTCGCAGACGAGGCTTGGATCCTGCATTGCTGTGGCTATGGCTGTGGTGTGGGCCAGCAGCTGTAGCTCCGATTCAACCCCTAGCCTGGGAACCTCCATATGCCGCGGGTGTGGCCCTAAAAAAAAAAAAAAGCTAAGGGTCAGAGGAAAGGAATGTTGCCCACTTACCCCCATGATTTTGGTGTTGCACTTGGCACAGACCGGGGCGAAGAACTGCTCATAACACCGCTCACAGTAAACATTGTTCTGCTCCTCCACAAAGCACACGTCTGCCAGGGAAGTCTTGCAGTAGGCACAGTTGAATTCTTCTGGGTGCCAGGAGCGGCCCATGGCTACCAGAAAGGGGCCCCTGAAGAAGCAGAGAATAGTACCTCCTAAGGCAGCCCCCAAAGTTTAAGGAGATATTTCAAAACCCCTAATAACATTCATACTTTGACGCTGTAACCCTGACTTTTGTGACTGTTCTAATGAAATAACGTGAAATTCAGATAAAGCTCCATGCAAAAAGATGGTCACTGCTGCATCACTTACAATAAAAAGAAATGGGAAGCAACTCAAACATCCACTAGTAGGGGACCAGGTAAGTGTATCATGGAATATTCATTCAATTGACTATCGATAATTATAATAAGAGCAATGATAATGGTGCTGGTGACTAACATTTATTAAGCGCTTACTCTGTGCCCGGCACCATTCAAGAAGAAATTTGCATTTATTAATATGTTTAATTCTCACAACAATCCTATGAAGCAGGTACTATTATGATACCCACTTTCTGCTATGGAAGCTGAGGCACAGAGAGGTTGCATCGTTCAAGGCTATAGGACTATAGGACCACAGACCCAGGACACAAATCTGCTTCCAGAATAGCAGTCATAACAGTGGAAATGCTTTATGTTTTAGTTTTTAGTTTTCTGAATTTTCTAATTCCTTTTTTTTTTTTTTGTCTTTTTGTCTTTCTAGGGCCGCACCTGGGGCATATGGAGGTTCCTAGGCTAGGGGTCCAATAGGAGCTACAGCTGCTGGCCTACGCCACAGCCACAGCAATGCCAGATCCGAGCCGTGTCTGCAACCTACACCACAGCTCACAGCAATGCTGGATCCTTAACCCACTGAGCGATGCCAGGGATCGAACCCGCAACCTCATGGTTCCTAGTCGGATTCGTTTCCGCTGCGCCACGACGGGAACCCCTCTAATTCTTTTTTAATGAGTATATTCTCTCTAATGATACTTTACTTTTAAATAAAAGTATATTGTTTACATATATCACTTCGCCTCCCCCCAAACAACACACTCACATATTATTAACATACTATATTCAAACAAGCCCATCCATGATCCTTGGCTTCTAAGCACGAAATGACTTGTTTTCCTTTTAGTGTGGCAGATGCCCACCAAAGCCCTGAGCAGCACAGGCCTGTCTGTGGAAAGACCCAGAAGCAACCCTAAAGGAAAGCTGGGTCAAAACTAGCACTGTCAGCCAGCTTGCAACATGCTCAATAAACCTACCAGCCAGACCTGCGATTCTCAGAACCCAGCCTTAGCCCGAGGGGGTGGAGCTGGCACAGGCGCTGCTCTGAGAGCTTCACCCACTTACCTCATGGAATTCTCCCAGTTTCCCAGGGAAGTAGGTGTCACATAGGTATGAAAGCTAAACCTCAGAGAGGGTCAGACCAGAAGGCGTGCCAGAGGGACCTGAGGCTGCCCTGCATGCGGTCTTCTCCCCACACCTGCCCTCCCACGCCCCTGTCCTCCCAGCTCAGGGACACAGCTGATCTTACCGGATGACGCTGTTGCAGTGGCCACAGAGTGGAGTCCGGCTGCTGGCTGGGAAGCGCTCGGCCCTCTGGACAGTACCCCTGGCAAGGGGGGACACCTGGGGACCTGGCGGCGGTGGGGTGTAGGCAGGGGCTCCTCGGGGCAGGTTCTGCTTGCTGATGGAGGTGGTGCTCTTGCCGGGGGCAAATTTCTGAGAGAAGCTGTCATCTGTCACCCATGGGGGGCGGCTGGCAGACTCCGCAGGGCCCCCACTGTAGGGTGTAGGGTTATAGCTTGGGGCTGGTGAGGGGGTATAGGCTGGTGCTGGCGAGGGGGAGTAGGTGGGGGCAGGGGAGGGGGTGTAGGCAGGGGCAGGGGAGGGGGTGTAGGGGGTGGGACTGTAATTGGCCCCTGGGGATGGGCTGTAGGTAGATGCAGGCACTGCAAGCCAAAAATACCCAAAGAAAAATGTGTCAGGAATTCATTTCTCCTAACTTCCCCCACACCCAGACGAAGAACTGTAAAAGACAAGTTTAATATTAGAGCAGCCTAATACCAATTTTTACAGGAGACACTTGCGTCCCTGCACTTCTTGATGGCCTCAATTTGAATTTGCATCAAGGAGCCAAGGGAGATAAAGAGTTATCAGAGCAGAGCCCTAGGGAGCTTGGACAGGGCTGGGAAGGAATAGAGCTATAAATATCTGCAGCTGTGAGGGGTGGGGCAGCCAGGCCTTGGCTGCTAGAGGCCTGCAGGAAAAGGCAGTCTGGGGCAGGGGGTGCTGGGCAAGGCTCATATCTGGATCCCCTGGGCTGGATCCCCCTGGATGGGAGTGGGTCAGCCTGGCCTTGACTAGAAGATGCTTTCGGTTGCACTCTGACCAGTGATTTGACATCTGAAATGCCTCAGTGGCATGCATTTGCTGAACCTGGACTGAGTCCAGCCTTTGGGACAAAGCAGATGACCAGGCAGTTAGGTTTTCAAGTTCAGGTTTCAGGTTTCTTGGCTTGATTTGTACTGCGCGCGCGGGGGGGGGGGGGGGGGATACCATTTTGGTTTGACTGGGTTTGAGGGGTCTTGAAGGAGTCATTCAGAGGGGACCTGGACACAGATGCTGGGGTGACACAGTCCAAGCCTAGCTGCTCCCTCAGCCTATGGCTGCCTCTGGGGGACCCATGCTCCCCTACATCACCGTGGTGGAAACTGAGAGTGTGTCTGATGACTGTGTAGAGGTTACGAAGAAACTGAGTGTAGGAGAGGAGAATGCACTGCCCCGTTTCCTCCAGCTGAGAGCTGTTCATCTTTTTAGGCAGCAACACAAAGGAGCATAGCAGCACTTCCCTCAAAGCTGTCCCAGGCCTGGGCCCTCAAAACCCAGGTTTCTAAGTTCTGCTGCCTCCCACTGCGAACCCCGCTGAGGCAGACCCAGCTGCATCTGGCACACATGGTCCTGCCAGCTACCCCTTCTAGGGAGGGCAGTTCCAGAAGCCTCACCTCATCTTCCAGTCTGCTCCTCTGGAAAGAGGCGTCATTCCCCTCACCCCATTCCTGAGTCTGGTGTGGTGAAGAGCCTATGCTGAGGCAGCTCCTGTCAGGCTCCAGCTTAGAAAGGAGGGTTGGTTGTTCTCAGGGCTGGCCTCTGGTCTCCCCCACCTGGTTCCCCTGGACTACCCTGGGTGGCTTGTTGCCCAACTCTACCTTCTACTCCCAGATGACTAGCCCTTCAGAGTTGGGTAACTTGGAAACCCCAGTACTGGGAATGCATAGGGACCAGGCCTGTGCCATTGAAATCATCCTGGGAGTGCTGCCGGTTTCCAAAGGTAAAACCTCCCCAGAAGGAATCTTCTGTCCGCTTACTAAGAGGCACATAACAGATCAGCTGGGTTAGTTCTTTTTACAGCTGAGGTCACTGAAGCTCAGACAGAGACAGTAAGTGGCAGAGCAAGTCTCCAAAACCATTCTTTCTATCACCTCAAGTTGCCTCTGCAAAAAACATCAGTTCAATTTCGAGATCTGGGTGCACCACTTTACGGAGGAATAACTATCAAGCTGGAAGAGGCCCCAGGCTCTGGTATGTAGCACAGCCATCAGCAACCCTGGTTTCAGGTTCCAGCTCCTACTACATCCTGGCTGTGTCCTTGAGCAAGTTCCTTAACATCTCTAGGCCTGAATTTCCTTGTCTGAAAATGGCAATAACAATCGTTGGTACCTCACAGCGTTGTTGTTATGAAGATTAAGGGAGATAAGAACTACTTAGCTTAGTACCTGGCACCGTGTATGCGTCACTAAATGTTAGTGAGGATGGCGAGGAGAGTGACTCCTGGGTCTCACGGTCCAGAAGAACTGTCAGCTCATCTCAGCCTGATGGTCCCCTGCGGAGCCCAGCTCAGGGAGACTATGGGATATAGGGGGTGGGAGATGTGACACTCTCAAGTCAGGTGAACTGGGACTGAGTCTACTTACCAGTGGTGCTAAGTATGACACCCCTGCCTGCCTCACAGGGTGGGCACCTACTGCAGTGACATGTTGGATGCATTTTGAAACTCGTGAAACACATGTTGAAATGTTGTCACCCTCCCCAACAGCACTGCTTAGCTACAAAGCGCCCAGAGCAGAAGGTCTCAATGTACTAGGGGGAGGGGTGACAATGAGGGGAAGAGGGGAGCTGTGATCCAGCAGAGATCACAGCAGCTTCATCCCTCTCTGTTACGAATAATGGGGTTCTGCACAAGATTTTTTATTTCCTTTTTTGCAAAGTGGGGGACCTCTGCTAAATGGGATTATGAATGAAAGTCCTAATTCTGTGTTGTCCAATACACAGTCCTATGTGGCTATTAAGCACTTGAAATGAGACTAGTCCTAATTAATATGGGCTGTAAATATAAAATACACACCAGAATTCAAGACAGTGCAAGGAAGTAAAATAGCTCACTAATACTTTTTTTTTCTTTTTAGGGTTACACTTGCGGCATATGGAAATTTCCCGGGCTAGGGGTTGAATTGGAGCTGCAGCTGCCATCCTACACCACAGCCACAGCAATGCCAGATCCTTGACCCACTGAGTGAGGCCAGGGATTGAACCCACATCCTCATGGATACTAGTTGGGTTCTTAACCCGCTGAGCCACAATGGGAATTCTGGTTTATTAAATTTCCCATCTCACTAATAATTTTATATTGATTATACATTGAAATGGTAATTTGAATATACTGAGTTAAATAAAATATATTGCAATTAATTTCACCTGCTTCTTTTTACCTTTTAAAAAATGTGTCTACTGGAAAACGTATTGTCACTGCACAATGCTGTCCTAATCAGGACAACGGGTACCAAGTACTGACTGCTTTCACGTGCCAGGCCCTTGTAATATTCCGTGCAATCCAGTGAGGCTGATAGTATTTTCAAGTCATTTCACAGATGAGGAATTGAGACTTGGAGAGCTTAGATGACTCAAAGTTATGGAGCTAGTTAGTGAACCACCTAGCTGAAATGGGAGCTCAAGCAGCAGGACTCAACTCCAGATCCCCTGCTTAACCACTCCCTAGGCAGCAAAACAGGCTTTAGCAAGCTCTTTCCACATCTGGCCCTTGCCCACTTTTCCAGCTTCCCTCCAGCGATACTAACCCTATTCCCTCCGCCTGGCAGCCATTCTCTTCCCTCCTCTGGGAAGCCTTCCAGACTCCATGATCGACCCCCCCCCGCCTTTTCTAAACCCCCACAGCACGAAGGTCTAAGCAGGTCTGAGGCATGTTGGCATCTGGGCCCCGGGGGGGCTGATTCTTGGCCCTCGGCTAGGTACTGCACTGCCCCCCCCCCGCCCCCGCCTCCAGCTAAGGCCCTTCCCTTAGCCTTCGCGTCGCGTCCCAGGTGAGGATCGAGGTGCGGGGAGCAGCTGCTTCACAGTCCCTACCCTCTGTGCCCTTCAGCCCTGCTGGCCGCACCATCCCCGATGTGCCAGGAGAGATTTGATATCCCATCTCCGAGCCCGGGGCTGTTGCTATTTCTGCCTGACGGAATGAAGCCCGTCCAAATTAGAAGGTGATATTTCATCCCTAATTGGCGAGTTCAAAAGGCCCCTATCGCACTCGGCGGCTCAGGAATATGTAATTAAACAAGGTGATTTCTGACTCATTCCAGGCTGGGACCGGCTCCCGAGAACGGCCGGCCCCCGCCTGGCCCGCGGGCCGACGTAGCCTCCTCCGGCCTGAGCCGGGTCTCTCCGCCCACAGCCTCATCCCGAGCCCCAGGTGCTCCAGGGAGTTGCTGCCCAGCCTCCGCGCCGGCGGTAAGATCCCGACTGCGAACGCCATCCTCGGCCCAGAGGAGCCCTCACTGGAGCTGCGGCCCGGGCCGCACGCGGGCTCCCCACCCTCTCCAGGGCCAGGAACGTCAGAGGAGAAGAGGGGAGGCTGTCCGGGTCCACGATCCCCGTTTCTCCCCGGGCTGCCTGCCAGCCGCCCCAGGACCCTACCCCCAGGAGAGGGGGGCGGAGGCAGGCCAGCTCCAGCGCGCGCCTGCCCGGCCGCCTCCTTCCCTCTGGGCAGGAATGAGTTAACGTCTGCAAGGCCTGGGAACGCGGCAGAGGCCCGCAGCGCCGGGGCTCCAGCACGTCTCGCCCGCCTGGGCTCCAGCCCCGGAAGGAGGGGAGTGGCGCCGGACCTGCCAGAAGGTGCGCGCCCCCGGTGCCGTGCCGCCCCCTGGCGGGCCTGCGGAGGAGAGCCGGCGGCGGAGGCTGGGGCGCCGAAACTGGGGGCCCGCCCCGGAAGATGCCCAGAAGGACCCGCCTGGCCCGGGAGCCCCCACCCGGGCGGAAATCTCCTCCCTGCACCCAGTCTCTACTCCACCCGCCGCTGCTGCTCATTCAGACTCCTTTCCACTCTCCCTCCTGTGCTCACCATCTCCACAGGGCAGCTGCTTCCTCCGGCCCCATCCGGAGGAATTTTTTTTTTTAATCACCGTAGCCCGCTACAAATTGCTCCCTAAGCCTGTGGATTTTTAACCTCAGAATTTTTGGGTCCCTCAGAACTTTTGGGCACCTCCTGTGTGCCACTGTGCTGGGTGCTTTATTTCATCCCCAGAGCACCAAGTGTACATAATATCATGCCTATTTTTCAAATGAGCGAATTCAGGCCCAAGAGATGAAATACTTTGCCCCAGATAGCAGAAGGGGCCCTGCCACAGGAGTCTGATGCCAAAGCCGCTTCTACCACCGCCTCGCTACACTGCTGTCAGAGTGAATTTTATAAAATAGAGGGCTGATCATAGTTCCTTTGCCCTACACATCAAACCAGCTACCCAAAGCAAGGCCCTTCCTACCTCAGTCCCTGTCTTATCATCCCTTAGGTTCACGGAGCAGGGGCACACAGGGGCAGTGGGGTTGCAAGCCAGCCTGAGAATCGCCCTCAAGCTCTGGGAAGAGGCCAGACTTTACCTAGGAAAAAGGGGAACATAGGCTGAGCTTTCCCATTTGCAGTGATGAGAAAGGACCAGATCAATGGGATAGCCAGCCAGCAAGGCCAGCCACAGGCAGACCCAGTGCAGGCCACTCTTGCCTGTCACGTGTGCTCTCTATACCTCGAGTTAGCCTGTCCCAACTGAGGAAACCAAAGACCAGAGAGGTGGGCAGCTTCACAACGTGATGCAGTAGGACTGTCCAAATACCCTGGCATTTCTGTTATTGCTACCTTGTCCTCTGGTTTGAGCCACACCCAGAGTGCTAGAGAACAAGCCCTTCCCCAATCTAAACCCCTCTCTTCCTCACCTGGAGCCTGGAAATCCCCAACCAGGTCTGTCTTCTTCCTGAGAGCTGGGGGGCTCTATCCCTGCACCAGAGGCAGCTTCCATGGGGTTCTAGCCCACAAACGGAGGAAGGGCTGAACCTCATTAGCGGAGCCTTGCTAACCACCATCCTTCTGGGGGATGGGGATGTGGCTTTGGAGCTGACCCTGGAGCCCATACCCATTCTAGACAGCCTTCCCTCCCACTCTGCCTCTCACCTGGCTGGTAGACAGAAGGCCGGATGCTGGCAGTGGTGACAACCCGGGGTTTGGGTGTAGGAGCAGCTGGGGCCTCGCTATATGTATGGGCGGCAGGTGCAGGAGAGGTGGCCACGGCAGGACTGTAGGCAGAGGGCTGGCGCCTGGAACCAAGAGGGGAAGAGTTAGCAGCTAGAAGGACAGCCCCACTACCCAGGCCCTGGGGCCTGGAGCTATGACAGGCTGGCTCCCTGGTCTTTAAGGAGGCCCTATAAGGAGGACACCTGACAGAGACGTCCCTGGAGAGCAGCCAGAAGCTGTGAAGGGAAGGACCACACCGTGGAGGTCTTAGGGGGAGGAAGCTGCTTCTTGGGTGCTGAGTCTTGGTGAGTCTGGCTAGGGCAGCAGAGACACCTTGAGAAAGACGCCCATTACTGGTACTGCTGCCTTAGGAGAGGGGGGAAAAGTCACCCGGCAGACAGGAGGACACATGGAAAACCCTTCACCCCTGGGGGAGAGACCCCCAGGATGCGGGAGGGGAGCAGAGGCAGGAGAGAGATGGAGATGGTCAGGGCTACTCCAGTCCTTCCATCTCTTGACCTTCTGAGGCACCTCACAGCCTCAGACCACCTGGCCTCCTCCCCCCTCTGCCTTTCTATTGTTGCCCCAGAGAACAGCAAAGGCTCAGGTTTCCAGGTAAGAGTGCTCCAGGAGGGGCTCATGGGAAGCCAGGAGACCCTCCAAACCCCCACCCCCTCCAGCCCACACACACCCAGGCTTCTCTTCCATATAGAATTCCTGTTGCCCTCCCACTGGGTTAGCTGCCAAGAGGTTTAAAGCAGCCTTTCCCCACTTGTGACCCAGGGACCATGGGACCAAAGAGATGGGGAAAAAACGTCTTAAGTCCCAGGTCATTACCCTCAGGAAATGCTGGCCTTGGCCTCTCCTCTTAAGAGAGCTAAACTCCCAGAACTCCTGCAGTTAAGCAGCCTGTTTAACTTCGTCTGATCTGTGTTTCCCAATTCCATTTGTCTGTGAAACTTTTTTTTTTCATTTAAAATTAACACATACCTTATAGAACATGTCCCTGGTCTCTCCCTGCATCTTTCACATCCTAACAGGGACCACGTGAACCTACCCAGGGCAAATGGGTCATGGATGGGGGTGCTAAAGAAGTGAGCCCCTGGAAATATACCCCCTGCCTGCCCATGGCTTCCTGCCCTCCTTCTACCAGCTGCTCACAAGCCCAGGGCCTGCCCATCTCTGCTGGGAAGAGTCACAGGATAAGGGAGTACCTTCCTCTCTAGGGATCTGGGAGGAGGTTGCCCTGAGCTAAGAACCCACCACCAGGCTCCTAAGTGGAGCCAGAAGGGCGTGTGTGCAGCCCCAGACAGTGCAGAGGTAGCATGAGCCTCAGAGAGCCAGTGTCTCAGATGTGGGGGTGGGGTGCAGACTGGCCAAGTTACTATGTTTCTGAATGAGGACATTGTCTCCCCTCCCAGGGCCTCTCTACCCTTCTCTGATACACCCCTATTAAGACCAGTAGGGGCCTCAATGGAAGAGAAAGAGGCCGTGTCCAAGGGGTGCCCAGCTTCCACTGTGGTGGGAGAAGGCCAAGGGTCAGTGGGTCTTAGCCAGATGCTCCTACCCATGGAGGATGTTTTCCCAGCATCCCAGGAGCTATAGGTGCTTTCAGGGATTGGTACTGGGGGAGAAAGCAGAGGCTTAGGATTCAGCAAAAATTCTGAGGCCATGCCGGGAGTCCACTTGCCTCACACTGCTCTCTCTAGCTCCATCCCAGCCCATGTGCAAGGAGGGAAGGTAGCTGGACTCAGAACTGGTGCTCTGACTCCTTCTGCTCCAGTCTGATGCTAGGAGCCCGCCAGGTCCTCCTTCACCCTCGTTGCAAGGCAAAGTGGAAGAAGGGCTTCCCTGGCTGGAGAGAGTCCACAGGGCCCCAGGACAGAGGAGCCTGGAGCGTGGCAGAGGAGCCTACCCTTAAGCAGGGCTGAGCCCCAGGGAAGAGGCTAGATTGTTCACGGGCCCCAGCAGCTGAAGCCCCCAATTCAAACTGGGGAGGCAGCTTCCCATTTGACAAGAGGGACATTTTTTTTTGTCTTTTTGTCCTTTTAGGGCCGCACTGGCGGCATATGGAGGTTCCCAGGCTAGGGGTCCAATCAGAGCTATAGCTGCCAGCCTGTGCCAGAGCCACAGCAACGCCAGATCCGAGCCATGTCTGTGACCACAGCACATGACAATGCCAGATCATTAATGCACTGAGTGATGCCAGGGATCGAACCCGCAACCTCATGTTTCCTAGTCGGATTCGTTAACCGCTGCGCCATGACGGGAACCCCAAGAGGGACATTCTTACCCTCCACAAAGCTTCCTCTTTGTACAGGAAGCAAGACTCTTACCTGAAGAGATTCTGGTGTGTAGAAGGGAAGCAGCTTGCTGACTGGCCCAGAAAGCTGAGATGTGATGACCCCTGGAGGCCTAGGCCAGGCTCCCTCTTGACACAAGAGTTGAGCTAGGGAAAGGGTGTGCTTGGCACCACCTGGGTCACTATGAAGCCCGGGGGTAGGGGTGCCTCACATAGGACACTTTGCCCACCTTTCGTGAACCTCAGGCTGCAGCAGGGAACTATGCACCCTGACCTAAAGGTCTGTTCTTTCCAGCAAAATCCTGGGAGGGGCGTGTGGAGAAAGCTGGCTCTGACACCCAACACCAACTTGGCTGCTCCATAGAGCTCAGAATAAGGTAGGCCTGCTCGGCCTGTTACACTGCCTGGACATTCCAGAAGGACCTGTCCACCCTGCCCCCTGCCTCCCCGCACCCTTTTCAACACCCCCAGCCCTAACTTTGCTGAGTATACACAAGGGCAGGCAGGAAGGCAGTAACCTGCAGTACCTGAGAGCATTTTATATGCTAAGTGTTTTATGTACCCTTTTTCTAACCCAACCCTATAAAAGAGTCATTGCATTAATCATCTGTTGTCAGTAAGGGACGACCCGCCTCCCAGTGCCCAGGTCAGTGCTCCCTCTTCCACAGAGACCTCTTTGATTTCCTTTCTTTCTTTGTTATCTCTGCTCCACACAGCCTCCCTTTGGTTATCTAAGTGTGTGTGTGTGTGTGTGTGTGTGTGAAACACACACACATCCCTGCCTCTGTCCTCAGCCGTACACAAGGTGCTGCCCTGAAATGCACCCCCAGTTTCCCTTTCACTCTCAGCACCAAGCAGTGCTGAGCCTTGGCTTCCCCAGGGCTCTGGGGTCCTAACCACATTGGATGGGCCTTTCTGAGGGGACATGCTGGACACAGCTGCTGATGGATGACCCAGGGGGAGGCCTTTCCTGCCTCCCTTCCCAGCCGGAACCTGCCAGCTAGTTACCTTGGACTGTCCGCAGGGCTTGAGACAGGGGCTGCGGCAGAGGCGGTGGCAGCATGGGCAGAGGCTGTGGCCAGGGGTGGCGAGGCTGTGCTGGGAGAGGCAGCAGCAGGCGGCTGGGCAGAAGCGGGCAGCAGCGGGGTGGCGGCCTGGCTGGTGCATACTGGAGCATGCTCAATAGGGGTGCTAATAAGATGACCAAGAAAGACAACAGGTCAAGGGCGCCCCTCTGCAGGGGGATGGTGGTTGCAACAGAGGCAGGCTGGGCCAAAGGTACTGGCCTTACTGCAAACAGTGCAGGATCTTCCAGAAGGCCTGTCCCCAGGCTCAGGGAAAGAGCAGCCCCACCCAGGACCCCGAGAGACAAGGACTCAGATCACAGAGAGGGTCACAGTAACATCAAAAATATTCTCAAGCCTAGTGAGATTCTCCCGTCCCCCATTGGGTATACCTCTTAACATGTCTTTTGCAACATGTATCATAAAAACACAGTGTGTGGAGTTCTGTGGCACTGTGAGTTAAGTATCCAGCATTGTCACTGCAGTGGCTCAGGTCACCACTGTAGTGTGGGCTCGATCCCTGACCCGGGAGCTTCTGCATGCTGCAGGCGTGGCCAAAATAAGAATAATAATAAAAATAAAACCACAATGTGGTTGAGACTGAATTATCAATCAAAGTTTCTCCCCCCATCCTGTTTTCCTTTCTTTCCCCATTTAGCCAGAGGCACGCATTGCCTTTGAGAAGGGATAATACAATGGAAAAAGCAGAGATGAGGTATTTTGTTGTCAGGGCTTAAGCTCTGGAGTTGTGAGAGCCTGGGCTTTAAGCTGCAAAGGACTCAGGGTGCTGATGATACATCTGGAAGATGGCAAAAGCTACCATGCCAGGCAGATCAAGGTCATCCGGACCAGAAAGGGGGCAATGTGATACGGGGGATTCGAGAATAGAGGCAGTGGTGCCCCTTTTCTGGGTAAACCCTGGGGATGTGGCAGGACCCTGCGTACCCCATACCCGTGCCCATGGTGAAGGGGCAGGCAGGCCTGAGGCAGCCCAAAGATCTGCAGGCCATCCTGTGGCCTGAGGGCTGTACAGTTTCCCACACTGAGAGTGACATGGATGTGGCCCTGAGCACCTGCACACCTGAAAGTCCCTGCAATTGGGAACACGACAGGTGACTGCTCTGCCAGTATGGACCAGTGTGAGCAGACTAGACCGTGATCAAGGACCAAGTACCCAGACTCCCCACCCACCTTGGCATTTTGTAAGCCCCTCTCCCCTAAAATCACTCCAGGCAAGAGAGGAGCATCAGAGCCTGGGTCAATGGGATTAGATTTCTGCTATCTGTAAAATGGGCAGAGAATAAAAATTAAGTTGTAGGCAAGCAAAAAATGTACATTCTTTGCTCACTTGGGTTGTTGATTAAAATTTGTACTTGCTACAATGGCAACAGATACTGCAACTCCTGCAGGTGGGAATGACATTCCTCCTGCTATGAAATTTATTGACCTTGTACTAGGTGCCAGACTTATGCCTTTAATCCTCACAAAAACCTTCTGCTCTGGGTATTATCAATTCTTTTTAATAGGTGAGAGAATGGAGACTGAGCTCAACTGCTCGAGCTCCTAGAACTTACAATAGTGGCCACAGGATCTGACTGAAGCATGTGGATTGGAAGCCTTACCCAGTATCTCAAGCCGCCCCTCATAAAGGAAGGAAGAACTTCCCGCCATCAGTCAAGTAGGATACTTCCCCAACAATAGATGCTATTCTCATTTGAAATAATTAGAATAATAATCTTCCCTCTCTGAGTGTTTACCATATGCCAGGCTGTGCACTAAACAGCTGTGTAAGTGGTACTCCGTTACTCCATTTGATCCTTTCAACCTTGCTGGGAGATTGGTATCAAGATCCTCATTTTACAGATGAGGAATCTGAGGTCCAGAAAGATTGAATCTCTGCTAAAACATCACATGCTGCCAAGTGGCAGAGATGGGTGTGATCCCTAACCACGAGAACACTTCTCAGGCTTTAATACACAGGCAAGTTGCCTGGGAATCTTCTAAAATGCAGTTTCTGGTTCAGTAGGTGTGGTGCGGGTCTGAGAGTCTATGTTTCTAACAAGCTCCCAGGTGATGCTGATGTTGCTGGTCATGAACCATGTTTTAAGTAGCAAGACACCACAGAGGTCTGTCCCAGAGAGGAATGCCAGGGTGCCATGAGCTGTTCACCAAAGCATCACAATGTGCTCTCCTCCATTCAGCGAGGTGTATGGTGGAGAAAAGCATTGAGGCAGCAGCGTGAGAGGGTCAGACAAGAGGTAAGGCTGTGGGTTGACCACCCCACAGGAGGGAGCACTGTTCTTCTCCATGACTGCACAGGAAGCATCTAGGATGGACAAGGGCAGTGGCCATGCCCTGTCCAACCCTTTCCTGACTTAGTGGTTCAGAGAGGAGGCTTCACGTAGCCCAGCTCTCAAGCCTGTGGAAGTGCCCTGCCCTGGCCCTTCCATGAGGCTGCCCATCTACCCTTGGTGAAAGAAACTGGCCTCCAAACCAGGCCTGTGAAGCAGCTGCCTCAGAGAAGTAGCTATAGGCCCTGACACCACACCGCTAAGCTGACTGTTCAGACCCCCACAGTATGGGCAGGTATGGTCTAGGAAGACCCCGACTGAAACAGAACACCCCGTCTCCTTTATCTGTTTTTCCCTGATCCTGCTACATGCTTCCAGTGGGTTTCTGGGAACTGAGGACCCTGCATGGAAACGCAGTGATGAAAATACCCAGGCTGGGGCATGTGCTCTGCAGGGCAAAGAGGAAATTGGCTCTGCCTGTACCCTGTGCTCGAGTTCCCTGTCAGGCCAGCTCACCTGCTGCTCTCCCCAGGCAGAGCTCCACATGAACCCTGGATGCTGAGGGGGGTGAAGCTGGAGCTGGACATGGGCCTTAGGAAAACTCATCATCTACCACAGGGCCAGGAAAAGGGCATGCTCGGGGTCCTGGCTGCGCTGTATCCTATCCAGGGCCGCTGTCTGTAGACAGGTAGCCAGGGCCTAGGAGAGGTTTGGTGGCCTTGAAGAACATCCTGAAGGATTCTGAGGTCTTATTCAGGTCAGTTCCTGCCTGAAGTCTGAAGTTCCCTGAGCCCCCATAAACCCTAAGGATGGGGGTCTCAGAGAGCAAGCAGTGCAGAGAATTTACTAGGCCCCGAAGTCAGTCCTAAAGATAGTGCCCATGAGACCAACCCAGCCTTGTCTAGCATTCTATAGCTGCCTCCTGTCTTGGTCATAATTCACCTTAAACATCTTAAAACCAAACCAACCCAGAAATATCCACTGCTGGTGGATACATGGGGAGGGTGTGGCTGGAGAAGAAAGGCAGCCTGACTACAGTCTCCTTTTCAGCCCATCTCTTCCCTTTGACCTAGCTGGCATCAAGACGCAGTGTGCCAACCCTGTGCCCTGCTCTGCTGTGGTGACCCTTGGCTGATGCTCTTATCAGCAATGATACTATGTACAGAAAGGATGGGGATGGTACTGATGGTGGTGCTGGGCCTGGGGGTTTGTGGTCATTGGGCTCAGGCTGGAACTGCTGGGGATGATGCGGGTGTTGTGACTGACGGTGCTGGGAAGTGCCTGCCATTAGTGCTTGCTATTTGTATTAGGTAAGAGAACAGAATATGAACATCTCTATTGACTGGCTGATGACAGAATACCAGTTAAGTGGTTGTTTGTGCTGCCACCCACCTACGCTGCATGCCATCTTTCAGCCTGATGATTACTATTTGGGGCAGCCCGGACACGGTGCTGCTGCACTGCATGACTCCAGGGGTCCTGTTGACACTGTAGTCTATGCAATGACACCCCTGAGAACTGTGCCACGCATAGTGGTCTCCACAGGCTGCACTGTGAATAGTGCCCTGCAACTTTCACTAGTTCCACATTGCCTTCAGAATACAGCCCAAAGCCCTGGCATTTCAGCTCTGGTCCACTGCTAAGCATAACACCCCCTGCATGCCCTCCATCCCACCCAAATGATTAACTCAGAGCTCTGGGCCACTCCTTCCATCAGCACCTCTGCGCTCTCTGCTTAGAGTACCTGTGCAGCTTTCCCTGACTACACGTGCCCAACTCTTTACTGCTCCCAAGGATTAAACACACAGCCCCCTTCATCCAGGAAGCCTTCTCTGATCCTCCAGCCGGAGGAGCACTCTGGTCTCTGGACCTCACATGATCAGCCTTGCATCATGGTCAGTCACAGCCACATCAGCCCTTTCGGATTCCTTTGGCACACAGAGCAGCCAGGTGTGGCGCCTTGACTAACGACCACGGGCACAGAATGCAGAATGAGGACATCTCTCTTGCTTACTTCAGAGGGCTTTACACACACCCCTGGTCTGGGGCCACCCGACGTGCTGCACGCAGAGGCCTGAGATCACCAGGGAGGCACCAGGCAGTCTAGAAAGCCAACAAGAGCCTTTCAGGGCTTCAATCAAGTGGATCCAAGAGGGCTCTGACAGGCTGGTGGATGGCGACAGGTGACTGTGAGGTCACCACTATGACGGACTGGCTCAGGTCCTCTGCCAGTCTTAGCACACCCACTACCTGGAGATTCTGTCTAGCAGCCTCCAACCCCCCCAACCCCAAACCTACCCTTGGGCCTTGGAAGTCCTCAGCAAAAGGTGAGCTACACATGGGTGTACTCCACAATGCCTAGATGTAGGCAGGAGAACACACACCCCACCTCCCCTGTTGATCCCCCAGCCAGCCTGCCCTGCTTGGTCCTCACCTTGGCCCTGGAGTCAGATTGCTAGAAGATGGGCCTGCCAGGGTCCCTGGAGGCAGAAAGAAAGCCCGTGCCCAGCTAGGGGAGTGGAAGTGAAACTCTGGCCTAGTCCAGCCACAGGAGTGGTGGGGAGTCCTGAGGGATGGGCCTCGGCACCTGTCATTATTTGCTAAGTGCTTCTGATCTCATGTTCTCAGCCTGGGGTTTCCACAATCAGGGACAAGGCTGATGGTAGACAGGTGGGTGGGGAGGACATGAGCTGCCAGCCCGGCCCTTGCTAAATGCTTAGGACCAGGACAAGACCATAGCGCTGCGGAGCCCAGGAGCAAGGGCCTTCCTCACCCTCCTGCCACCTGAGCAAGACTCCGCCGGGCACACCTTTCACCCCCTCCCCCAAGCCATGGCCCCAGCTCCCAGGGGTCCCCCAGCAGTGCCCCTGCGAGCTCTCTACCTCAGCCCCTTCTCTCACCTCCTGGATCTGCTGCGCAGGAGCAGCATTTCCTGAGAGAGGGGCTTGTGGCATGCTTTCCAGTGGGGTCGGGGCTGGGGGGGGGGGTGGCTTGGCCTGCTGGTTGTGGAAAGGCATGGGGAGAGAGGCAGAGGGGGTGCAGATCCCACTCCTCTGTCTGAACACACGACCTGGGAGGAGACTAAGGCTGCCTACCAGTCCACAGCAACATATGCTCACGTGCCATCCTCTCTAGGGACCTAGGGGCAGGAAAACAGCCGTGGGCAGAGCTTGTCAGGTCCCAGACCTTCTTCTGGAGGCTCCTGTCCTCTCCTCATCTCGAAACTGCCCCCTTGGGTAGTACGCACACAGGCACAGCAGGACTGGGGCTGGTTTGATTCATTTCAAATCCTCTTTATTTCAGAATGAGCATGCTTCTATGTACAGGAGAGGGAACTAAGGAGCCAGCACACACAGCACAGAGAGGAGAACACACGCTCCAGTTTCACCACGGCCAGGAGGGGGCCTCTCATCTACCCTGGGACTTCCTCTTCCTCTGTGGGGAGCCCTGTTCCGGCTGCCTGGGCTCCAGAAGGCTCGAGAGAGTGAGTAGGGCCGGGAAGCTGGCCTCTTCCCAGGACCCTGACCTACAGGCGGCTCGTTCCAGGATGGCCAGGACAGCCAGGCCGCCTCTCCTGGGAGCTGAGGTTGGTGGAAAATCGACCAGTGGCACGTTCTGCTGCCCTCAGTTCTGGGGTGTTTTGCCAGCAAACCCCATCATGTCCTCTCTGATCTAGGAAGTCCCTGAGCAGGGGGGCAGAGAATTGGACTATTGGGGGGGTGAGGGTTGCACTGAAGGGTGGGGGTGGAGTGGGTGCAGTGCTGCATGGGGTTGGGCCTCGGCCATCAGCTCTGAGGTGGGCAGAGAGCACAACTGCTGCAGGTGACTATCGAGGGCACCCCCTAGCACAGCTATACATTCTCAAGCATCACCGTGGGGCTCACATGCCAGATCTGTGCAGGGGGGAAGGCGGGAGGGGGTGGGGGATTCCAGACAGCCTTTTAGCTTTTAACATTAAGGATTTGGGCCGAAAGGCCATGGTGCCAGTTGCGCAATTTAGCAAAACGTGGACTGTTACGTTCCGTTTCAAACCTTTCCCTGTGGCACAGAGAGAGAGAGACAGAGACAGAGAGAGACAGAGAGAGAAAGGAAGAGAGAAAGGGGTTAGGGGGTGTGTCCGCCATTGCCCTGTTTGGTGGCTGGGACAGAGGGCAGGGAAGGGAGGGATTAGGCTTGGAGAGGCTTTGCCGTCCATGGGGCACTTTCCAGGTGGTCAGGCCTGGTTTGGAGCAAAATCAGAGTCACAAGGACCAGGATGGACGGACTGACGTCCCTGACCGGAGTGAGTGAGGGTCCATGGAGAAGGGGCATGGACAGAGGGCCTGAGGGCAGTCTGGGCAAATGGGGGTCTCTGGGTTCTCCCTGGCCCGTGTGGTTAGGGCTGGGCAGGGCTGCTTTGGCTGTGGGCTCTGAGGACTAAACCACATAGGCAGGTGGGCCTCGCATGGTCTCTGTCCCCTAGCTGGGCATCAAGAAGAAGGAACGCCTGTCCCCATGATGACGCTTGGTAAGCAGATCTGCCACCTCCCTGTGCTGCCCCAGTCGCTGCCAACCCTCCTTTGTCTCCAGAGAGAAGCCTGCAAACACCATCGGCTGCCCCGCCCACCTAGGCCCGAGCACAGCCAGGCACACATGTGCACACACATACTCACAAGGCTGCTGACACACATACCAAGGGCCAGGACTTCCTGCCACTTCCCGCCAGCTGGGCCTCTGGGGCTCAGCCCACAGCCTGCTCATCCGAGGGCCTTGTTTAAGGCAGGCAAGGAACAGCCAGAAACGTAGAAAGGGAGGACAGAGTGTGCCTGGGAAAGGCCAGTGCCGCGATGCCAGAATCCTATACCCTCCAGGCCAGAGGAGCCTCTAACATCCCTCAGAACAGAGGCGCAAATTGGTGGCCCAGGGGCCACATCTAGCCACCAAATGCAGTGTGTTAAACCTGAAGAGTGTTTAAAACTCATTCTAAAAGCTTAATTACTATATCTAGATCATGAAATACTACTACGCAATAAAAAGACATGAATGAACCACTGGTACACTCCACAACTTGAATGGATCCCCAGAGAATCAGGTGGACTGAAAAAGCCCATCCCATAACATCATAGGCTGTATGATTCCATTAACATAACATCCTTGACAAAATTAGAGAAATTGAGAACAGATGACAGTGGTGGCCACATGTTAAGGACAGGGTGTGTGTGGTAGGGAGGTGAGTATGATATGAAAGGGCAACATGGGGGAATCTGGGCGTGATAACAATTCTGCACTTGACTGTATTGGTGTTGGCACCCTGGTGTGGATATACTGCAGTTGTGTAAGATGCTACCACTGGGGGTAAAGGCTACAGAGGCTCTCTCTGTATTGTTTCTTGTAACTACATGCCAATCTGCAATTGTTTCAAAGGAATAGTTTAAGAAGTGAATTGCCAGCATATAAAAATCAGGAACATCAGCTTTAGTCTTTTAAATCAGAGGATGGGGCAGTGCTGGTCTTACTTTTTTATTAAAACTGTACCTGTGGCCTGTGGAAGTTCCCGGGCCAGGGACGGAACCCTCACCACAGCAATGACCTGATCCACAATAGCGACAATGCCAGATCCCTAACTGCTAGGCCACCAGGGAATTCCTGGTCATACATTTCTGCCTGGTAACAGACCCGCATTCCCATATGTACACCTGGCCAACTTTCCACATCTGGGTTACCTGGAAGACTGCCCCCTACACCTTGAGTCCTGCATACTGAGTCTCTGTATGAGATTCTGTTTGATGAGAGGGGCCTCTGCTAACATATTTAAAACCACCGGTCCAAACTTTCCTAATACCAAGACAAAGCCAAGTTTCAGAGCCATCACATACATGGCCTAAAGCCACAGGGAAACTCGGAGGCAGAGCCCTGATCTAAGTGCCAGGCATCCCCAACTACTGCCTCTTTGAGGCAGAGGAGAAGGGACGAAGATGGCACAAGCAGAGGCCATGTGGCAGGGCCCATACAGCCCTGCTGACAGCACCACAGACGGCAACAATCAGCCCATGGAGACCACCCAGGACACAAATGTGGCCAGTTTGTCCAGCCAGGCCCACAGCCTTTGTCATCAGTGCTCAGCGACAGAGTCAGGGACAGTCCTGGAAAGTCAGGGAGGCTGGTGAGTCTGTTCTGCTTGCAGCTGTTTGGAAACTCACAGCCAGCCAAAGAGAAGAGCAAAAAGAGGAAGGAAGAGGTGAGCAGGGAGAGACTGGAGAGCAGGCGAGTGAGAAAGAGAGGGAGGTCCCAGGATACGCACAGGGTGTCCTGATCTCTCCAGCTGTGGATTTCAAATTTGCTAGGCTGGCAAAACACCAAGGACTAAAAGTCCACGAAACACAGGTAACTCCTGTTACCGGTAGCTGCCCACTGCCTCTTCACAAAGCTTCTGCCTGCAGGAGGCCCCCAGCTGCGCAGGCACAGGAAGAGTCGGTCACCTGAGCATGCGCAGGGAGGCAGAAGGATGTAACATGCCCAGGGAGTCTGCAGGGGGAGGAGGGGGCAACCAGTGAGAGCTGGCGGTGGGGCACGAGGAGAGGAAAAAGGACCTTGGATGGCTGCACGATGCAGAAGGGACTTGAGAGGGATTTTACATTGTTTGTGGATGCACTTCTGTGCAATGCAACCCTCACCTTCAACTTCTCTGGGAACTGGTCACCAAAGTCAACTTTTTCCTTAATACTTGGCGACCAGGAAGATATGCAGAGTTCTTTACCGAGGTGGAGCGTGAGGTAAACACAGCGACTGAACTTGCAGACAGCTGCACCACAAGGTGGGGGCCAGGGGTTGTCTGAGCTACACATCAGGGTCCTCCAGGACGGTCATGCCCAGGCAGTGGGATCCAGGCGCCTTGCCGAGTTAAGCCCTGCCTAGGACACAGATAGGCTTGCTTGTTTTCCAACCCCAGTCAGGACTGGCCCATGTGGACCCAACCTTCAGAGTCATCAAGGCCCTGGAATGCCTTCCTGAAGTCAGAGGGAAGCTGTGGTGACCTCTCTGGAATTAGAGGAACAGCTTTTAAACGGGGCTCCGCTACTTCAGATGAAGCCTGGAAGCCACAGTACTACCTGTACACTAGAGAAAGTAGGGGGTTGGCATTAAGCCCACCTGGACAGTTTGCTAAGGTGCTCGGTCTTTCCTGGGAGGGGAGCCAAGTCTGCAGCTGATGCATGGACTGTTCAGGGGCCCACTCTGCCTCGGCTATAAAGACAGAGTCTCTGGAGATTAGGCCAGCTCGTGGGCACTGGAGCTCAGAGGGAAGCTACCTGCTACCCGATATCAGAGACGTGGTCACAATGCCAGGAGCCAGGGCCCAAGAGGAGAGGAGGAGAGGGCAGGGCAAGGGTCTGAGCTTCTCAGGGACTCTGTAGGGGCAGATGGAGCAGTGACAGGTGAGGAGCAAGTTTATATCTGCCATCGAAGCCATCAGTGCCCCTGCCTGGTACAGAACACCTGGTGTCCCTACTAGCTTTCCCACCACAAGGCAACAGGAAAGAAAAAGCGCCCCTGCACATGTACAAGCCTACAAAGGCCACCATGGTGCCCAGGTTGCCCTGCTGGAGTGAGCTCCTTGGAAGTGGGGTACAGCAAAGCCTCACCAAGGAGGTGCAGCCTTTGTGAGAGACCCTCAGACTCCTCACTCTGAGTCAGGCTAACTGAGAGGAGGAAGGGCAGAGGTTGTAGCTGCTTTCAGCCACCAAGATGAATCAGCAGGGTCTGGGGTGCAGATTCCAACTTGGGTAGGGGACAGATGAAAGTGGGGCTCAGTGCCCCGGGGAGCAAGATCCCTGACCAGCCTGGAGCCAGGGTGAGGGTAAGCACGCTCCCTTCTGCTCTGATGGCCACTTGAATGAACCTGGGGCCCCATCTGTGACCAGTGGCCACATTCACTACCTCAGGCATTAATCACAAACAGAACTAACCACTGCCCCCATCGCACCCCCACTTCTCATCCCCAGGGGCTACAGGCTCCTTGGGAGTCAGTGAAATAAAAAATGCCTCTCTTCCTCCTGCGGCCGTGGGGAGAATGGGCATCTCTGGGGAGGCCGCGAGCACCTTCCAGAAATCAAAGTCAGGGAAAGGGAGAAGGGCAAGAGGCTTAGAACCCTCCAGTCCTGGGCAGAAGGCTTGCTGGGTGCCTCCAAGCCTGCATATCAGGGCCAGAGACCCCAGAGGGAGGGGCTGACAGTGGCACAGAGCCTGTGGTGGAAAGGTGCTTTCTCAGGGTGGGGGCCTGGACCGAGGGAGGAAGCTGGCTGCAGTTTCTTCTTGAGCTCCCGCTCCCAGATTTCCCTACAAGGAAACCCCGCAGGGGCTGTGCGAGAGGCTCTAAGACCGTCAGCAGAGTTCTCAAGACTACCTGCCTTCTGCTGCGATCTGAATAGAGCTCGAGGTGATTAAGCCCAGGGGGGAGGCCTAACCTCCCCCACAGAGCCACAGGAACAGGCCGAACAAGCCCCAAGAGATGCTTCTGAAAGGAAGGAGGGGAAGACCAACGCCGAGGCCTACGGACCACCCTTAGTACAGCCTTTTGTGTTCTCCTCATTCAGTAACTTCACAGAGCCTACAAATATTCCAGGAGAAATATGAGAGACAAAGACTCTCTGTAATCTACCTCCGCCAGTACCTTCTACATGGTCTCTGGTGACTGAGATGTGAACTTAGAGCGACCGGCCAGAGAACTTAAAGTAACCAGAAGTACTGGGGGGTGGGCAACGGGGGCCGAAGGGCAGGGCAGGCCCCTGCTGTCTTCCCGATGGAATGGACCTGGAGATATATAAGCAGTTTGCTGTGGGGTGTGTGCCGTAAAGCCCCTCCATCAAATCTTCGGTAAAGACCACATTGCTCACCGGAGCATCTTTGTGGCTGGCTCCAAAGAGGAGGTGGGATGGACACAGAAACGGTGCAAGGACAGAGACGCATGGGACGGAGAGAGCTGACAGCTTAGTCGCACTTCAGATAGCTCAATACTACCTTCTGTGCTAAATCAAACACCATCTCATTTCAGGCTCTTTTCAGGCACACTGCAGGCACCGACAGGTTAAGAACCATCACTGGAACCGCATGCCATTGTTAGCAGGCCGGGGAGGACCACACTTTAGGCTGGACTGCCTCAGCCAAAGAGTGGGAGCGACTTTGATCGGCAGAAACAGAGGTTCAAAAACAAAATCCACATCAACTCGAGCTGACACCAGAGTAGTACTCTCCACGCGGTCCTGTGGCCACTACACGCTGGTTAGCAAGGACAGAAAGCTTGGCCCAGGATGGAAAGGCACCTCTGAGCCTCAGCCCCTCACACAGAGGCCACCACAGGGTGCGCGGGCCCAAGGCAGACTCTCCCAGGGCAGACATGCAGACGGCACATTTGCTTCCGGAAGTGTAAGCAAAATCACACTGGGCCCCATGCCTCCCCATGGAAGGCCCTTCTGGGTTCCAGTGGGTTCCAGAGCAGCGTGCCCCCGCATGCCCAGGGCCACGAGCACCTGAAAGGCCGAAGGTGTCAGGCCAGTGGCTGGGGCCTCAGCCCTGCCAGTCAGGGAGACGATACTCAGAGACACCCCGCCCTGCACAAGCCACTCCTCATGCCCAGGGCTTTGCTTCCTTGCAGCAGCTGTGGTGCTCTGTGGAACTGATACCTCAGTGTGAGTCTGAACAGGTGAGTCCAAGAGCCAGGTGGTCACACGCAGCGTAGCCCTCCATGTGCCTGCTTCCCAGTGCTTAGCCTTCAGACTCACAGGGGACGGGCCCTGAGGTGAGTAGGCAGGCAAGGCAGCTGGCCCCGTGCCTCACAGGGAGAGATGACCTCATTCTCAACAGCCCAACAAAGGCCAAAGCAGCCCTGCCCCCTGCCCAGGGACAGAGCCGGGAGAACCCAGAGTCCTCGCTTGGAAGCCGGGGCCTGGAGGATAAGACTCAGCTCCAGGCACCCACCTCACTGACACGGGACACATGCCTCAAGCCAGCACCTGCTGGAGCCCCTCAGGGGCCGGGAGTTTCCAAATGCATTAACTTGAGAAGTTTCTTCCATGAGTCATGTGACCTGGGGGCTGCCCTGGGAGGGATGGGGTTAGGACGGGCAAGGCCACAGAGCCTGAGTCCAGGCACTTACCTTGACCTTCGCAAAGCTTCTTCGTCCGGGTCTTGCACTGTGGATAGAAAGTTGCTGGTCAAGAGGAATCACATGGACTATCAGGAAGAAAAGCTACTGGAGTTCGGTGGACACTGAGTTGCCACCGATGACAGCATCATGGGACAGTTATGGCCCCCTACCTGCAACCTCTGGGAGGAAAAGGCTTTGTGCTGGGCAGATGGGAGGGGGCGGGCACGAGAGCAGGTAGTGCAGGTGGGAGGGAGTGGTTGGAGGCATGGCCTACAAGGTGCTCTTATTCCCATGCAGACAAGCACTATAGCCAGTCCGCTGCCCACTGCTGCAGTCAGGGAGCCGAGCAAAAGGCTGATGTCAACCTGCTTGCTCTAGGGGTCCAAGAAGGGCGCAGCAGGCTGCTAACTATCTGTTGAGGCCAGCTTGTCTTCAAGGATGGGGGGCTTGACTCCTTAGCTTCTATGGGCCTTTTGACCATGGACTAGGGCCCTGACCCCCGCGGTCCCTCAGGGTCTCCCCTCCCGCCCCACCTCCACAGTTCTCTCTTACTGTATTCCGTGCCCGTCATCTGGGCCAGGATGCGGAAAGAACGAGACTGCAGGTTGGAGGAGCGGCGGGCCCACTCATCAGCCTCGTCTTCTGGCTTGTTCTGGTTCTTAATCACGGCCTGATACACAGGAGAGGCACTGTCCACGGTGAGGTCTTTGACAGGAAGACTCCTGCAAGGCAGACAGAGACTGTGGGCGAGGGCAGAGCTGGTAACCCTGCTCCTGACCCCTGCACCTCCCCTATGTCGCGTCCTCCTGGCACGCCCCCACCCTCCCATGCCTGTTGGTGGCCCCTGCTTGTCTGAACCCTCCATGCCCCTTACCCGCTGCCCTCTGAGAGCCTATGACAAGGGCTTGGCCTGGGTCCTCAGTGCTCAGGGTGGTCACAGCGAGACAGTAAATTCCTCTCACAGAGACCCTCCCACCAATACCCCCACCCCCCGCCTCGTGCTAACACCAGACACGGGCCTTAGACACCCTCACCCCAAGAGCTGGATCTCCTTTGAGGAAAGAAGAGGCAGAAGAGGTCTGGAAGCAATTTCAACCTCCCCGAGTGGGCCCTGAGCTTGGGGCTGGGTGAAGACAGGCCATTAGAGGAACTCAGAGACTTCCTTATGGTCATTGTCTTGTCCTCCTCAAAGTCTGGGATCCAAGCAAGAAGCCACCAATGTGGTGACCACTCTGGAAGAGGATTGAAGGCTCCCACTCAGCAAAAACAGGCAAGCTCTGTGAGGTGATAAGAGAAACAAGGCAACCCGGCCCATGAGGCCTGGCATCGCCCACAGATGCTGGGATTTCTAGCTCACGGGAGTTGGGAGTGGAGCTGCAAGGAAGGAGGGTCACTAGTTCTCTGCCCCAGAGCAGCATATTCACTTGAGAGGGACCTGGTGACTTTCCCTTAGACTCCCAGGGCCTGGCACATAGTAGGTGCTCAAAATTTAGTCGAATGAACAAATCCCTGCCAGATCAAAGCCATAAGGGAGTCCAGAGTACCTTGAGTCCAGGGCCTCCCAGCCCAGATCAGATGCAGGGCGAGACACAAGAAAAACTCTATGGGTGTCCACTTTCACCCCAATCAGAGAGGGCCGGGGGATACAGGTTGCCCCGCCCACCCTCTCAGGAGTCAGGTAGGCTCAGAAGAAGCTCACAGCACTAACAGCCTGCCCCCCACCTCCCAGCCCACAGACCAGTGGCCCAGCTTTCTCCTCTTACAGATGCTGAAACTGAGGTCCAGAGAGGCCAGCCAGCTAGCTCCAGGTTATGGCATGCAGGGCTCCCACTGAGTCAGAACCCAAGCTTCGCACCCCCTAGCTCAGTGTCCTTTCCATCAGACCTGCAGTGACAGGGCTCAGGAAGGCCACTTCTGCCCGCTGGAGACTTGCACATCCCAGATGCTCCACACCTGGAGACACGGCCCAGCCCAGACATCCTGTTCATCCACCCTTTCTTAGACTATGGCTGCCTGGACCTGCACCGCCCTCTCAGGGCTGCTAGCTAGAAAGGGGCATCCCCAGGACCCATGTCTTCTACCCGCTCTGCAAGGATCTGGATGGGAGTGGCCTAGTCTCCCAAGACTGGCTCCCTGTGTCAGCTCAGGGTGGGCTATGAGACCAGAAATGGAGAAAGGTCATGGGAGGTGACTGACCAAGGTTGGGTGGAGCTACCCCTGCTTTCCTGAAGGCTTTGCCCTGGCCTGGAGAGCTACAGGTCCTGGCAGCCTGAGGTTGGGATCAGACAGGGAAGACCGTCAGATCCCTCTGGCATCCAGGCAGACTGGGTCTGCCCAGGAAATGGAGGAGAGGCTGGCATCTCGATGGGAAGTCATTTCTGGCATACAGAGGAGTCTCAAGGGGTCCCCAAAACCGATGACAGGCGTTCGCTGCCATTTCCCTAGAATGCGCCCTTGAGACACTCCCTGTTCCTTCCACAGCTCCAAGGGCTCAAGCAAGTCGCCAGGAGTAAGTTCCTTGGGGTCCACACTGTTGGCGTCCCTTCCCACAATTACTATCCAAGGACCAGGAACTTGTGGTCCTGACGCAACAAGAGACTGGGAGTCAGACAAAGGAACTGGTAGGACTTTGAGACTCTGGGACTCAGAAAGAATATACAACAGAGAGAAGAGGGGAAAGGCCCTGCAGTTCTGGGACCCTGGGTCCGTGGTCACTCTGTGGAGCTGCTCTCAGCATGAACTTCTTGCCACCAAAGACACTCCATGGTCACTGCAACATCAAGGTCACAAGTGGGCATTGACTCCACTGTACACTGCTCCCCAGTCTGAGTCATCTTTCACCTGTGGTTGTTTCTGGCAGGCACTGGCTCCTCCAGATCTGTCTTCCATGAGGATTCTGGCGAGTGACCTCCAAGAGGCCCCCTCATCGGCACCCTCTCTCTGAATAATGGCCTGGTGTGGATTCTGACATTCAAGTCTACGCCATCCCAGTGCAGACAAGAAAGGCCAGGGAAAGCCCCTGCAAAGCCAGCAAGGAGAACACGGGGATACACGCCCAGCCAGTGTGATGTTCATTACTGTGATTTCTACGTCCACGGTGACATTTTTTGGGGCAAAACCCCAAAGACAAGTACCTGCTTGCAGAGGCTATAGGGCATGTTATTTACCTGTGAGGTGGGTGTGAGGAAGAACATGGACAGAGCCACTGTCCTCAGGCACAACCCACCAAACCCAAACACTATCCCGCAACCAGACAGACGGACGACGGAACAGAAACTGTGGGGTCTACTTACGCCAGCGGTGATGCCCTGCCAAGCAGAGGAAAGCCCAGCAGTGAGTGCGTGTCCATCATGGGAGGGCGGGGGGGTGGCGCATACACAAGGGAGCGGGGTTAGGATCAGAAATGAGTTATGGGAGTGGGGTGGATAAAGGAGGAAGAGAGAGAGACAAAAAGAAAACTGTCAGTGAGGAAGGAATCATGGAAATTAACAGCAGAGATGGAGCACCTCGTGGCAGACAGAGGCAGCTTTTACCCACTGGCACCACTGCAGCATCAACCCAGCAGGGCTGAGTTAGAAGGAGAGGGAAGCATATTGCTTCCCAAGCACACAAGGGAAGGGAAAAGGATGGGAGGGGAGGGGGTAGGAAGAAGCCTAGATTAGATCAAGAGTGCGTCATGTTAAAAAAAGATCATGAGCGCCCTAGAAGTAAAAATAATGATTGCAATCATCTTTTCCCAAGGTGCAGAAAACATGAAGTTAGTGAACAGCAGTTCTTCCATTATTTTCCATTGTGCTTCTCTTTGGCGACTGTTACCACTTTTGAGAGCACACCAAGGACACACATGGCAAACAGATATTAACAGGAAATCCCTGTTAACACTTTGGCTTAATCAGGCAGTCTTGTTTTCCTGGGAACACATGAGCTAACGGTTACGTTTTTAAACTTGCATGGTCAAATCTCCTGATTTGAAAGATGGGATTATATAAATCAACGCTGCCCAGAGAGTTTTGCAAAGAACTGCATCCCTGAGAATGTCTGGTTTGAGACTCGCAGCTCAATCTCCACCCCCTGGTGGCCCAAAAGAAGTACTGTGTGTGCCTGAGAAGACCAGGCTCCCTAGAACAAGAAAAGCCAGGAAGTTCATAACACGTTCCACTCTTTGCCCTCTGAAGCCTACCCACCTCATAATTCACACTCATGGCATGGCCACAAAGGCTAGGTTCTGAAAAGGCCAAATACTATAAGAGTTCTCTGGGACTCTTTAACGCCTCATCCCTTAGGAGCATCTGTTTTTCCTAGCTTCAGAAAAACGTACAACAATCATTTTAAGATTTCTTGAGTCGCTGGGGATCCTGACTTAGGGAATAAGATGTTACCCACAGAGATAATCAATTCTGAAAATTAATACTAATGGTTTTTCCAAGTAGAATACAGTAAGGGACTGTAAGCGTGAGCGTGTGTGTGCGAGTCTATGTGTATGTGAAAGGAAGAGACAACAGAGACAGCCAGAAACAGAAAAAGAGATAGAGAGAGAGAGACAGAGACAGGCATACACAGAAAAAGATACAGAAAAAAAAGAGAAGCAAAGACAGAAAGTTAGAAAGAGGGAGAGAGGTCCCCATTAATGTTTGTATTATTACCAATTTCATCCACAGATGATTTTCAGCCAACTCTTTCCCTACTCAGCTCTCAAGTTCTTCAATCACTGCTAAAAAATTCAGGAACCAAGGATGTCCCAAACCCCACTGCCTTGAGGCTGCGTTTCCCTGGAGGCAAACAGGAGGAGGCAGGTCCCCCACCCTGGGTGCTCCCCAGGCTCTGTGATGGTGCTGACTGCCAACAGCACCATGGAGGCCCCTTCCAAACAAGAAACCCAATCATGTAGTTGCCTCGCTCCCATCATTGGAAGAAAGCAGAAAAATCTCCCCAAAGAATGGCTTATTTGCAAAAAGCTGGGGTTTCCAGAATGATTGACCCAATTTAAGAATTCCAGAAGTCTCTTTCTAAACCAGTCCCCTCATGAATCCCGGCAAAATAAAGAAGCTGCGAAAAGCACTTGGAAGAACCGCCATATTCTGCATTTCTCCACCCTTCTCCTAAAGCTGACCACGAGATTGATTTTGAAGAGGACACCACGTTCTGGAAAGCCTGGGCAAAGGCTGGCTCTCCTCCAAGGGTTTTGCCCTGGGAGGCTCAAGACGAGAGAGGAAAGCTGGTCCTGATGCCTAAAGTCTCCGATGGCGATGGCGCCAAGTGGCCTGGTGACCTCCGCGGTGACGAGGAAGCGGAGGAGATGAGTGCTGGTGAAAGAGGGGACGCGCTTACCCACTGAAGTCACTGCCCTGGGCCTGGGCCTGCCCGGCGATGGCGTCCATGATGGCGTCCTGGGAGTACATGCTGATGGGCGTATTGTATTGCGCGTGGATGATGGTGGCCTTGCCGCCCAGCCCCTTCACCTCGATGGGCTTGTGGGTCGACAGGGCCGAGTCCTTCAAGGCACTGGGGTTGAAGCGTTCCTGGTAGTCGGCGCTGGGGGAGGGGAGCACGGAAGGGGAGCGTGGGGGAGGGAGTGGAGTGGGGGGAGGAGTGGAGTGAGGGGAGGGGAGCACGGAAGAGGGCATGGGGGAGGGGAGCGAGAGAGGAAGGTTGGAAGGAGAGAAGGGCAACGGGTGGTGTTACTCGGGTCAAGCTGAGGGCTGGTAGTGGAGGATGTGGAGGGAGATCTCCCAAAGCCTCATCCCAGGTGGCTACCTGAGTCCCTTCGCCCACGGCCCCTCCCCCACCAACGACGTGGGCGGGCTGGGTCTGATCAGGAAAATCCTGGTATCCTCCCCCAGAACCCTTTGCGGAAGGTTTTTCTCACCCATCTCTTGACCAGATACCTGGAGGCACCGGCTCAGCCTCAGCTACCTCTTAGGGTCAGCAGGGGGCGCCAGGCTTTGAGAGTTCTCTCCCCACACACGCGGAGGGGAAGCAGAGTCAGAAAGGGTTGGAGAGTAGGGGTCGGGGGTGAGATTAGGGGACAGGAGCTGGGCCACATGTGAGACGCAGCGACAGCCCAAGCCGAGTCCAGAGCGCCCCCAAAGGCCAAAAGCAGCCCCACTGGACACCCGCGGGGATCCTGAGCTTGGTTTCTCCTCGAAGGGGCTCTTCCTGCTGGCCGCCCCCTGGGTGGCCTGGGGCTCTGCTCCTCCAGATGCTTCAGTGCATGTGCTTCTTCCTCGGAGCAGGGCTCAGGCCCCTCCAAGTCCAATCTGCTGTGTGGTCCGCCAATCTTTCCATCAAGGCTTCCCCCTCCAACAGATAAGTGCGCTCCCCAGGTAAAGACGAGGTCAGGCACAGCCTTTCTGAGGAGTCTGGCCAGGCCGGAGATGTCTTCCGGAACCCATCTCAGCGGGACACTCCAACAGCCGCCCACCAGAGCCAGCCTGCTGTCTTAAGCAGCCGCAGCAGAAATCGGGAGCAGAATGGCCGGGGGCATCAGAACAGAGCCCTAGCACCCCACCCCAACGCCTCCACTCCTTACGCACAGCTTCACACACATGCAGGCTCACTCAGGAACACCCCCACTCACGCATGCACGTACACGTGCTGACACAGGCGCACACTGTCTAGACCCCCAGACACGCAGAGGCATGCTGGGATAGGCACGCAGGCGCACACACATGCTTTCCTTCGATACTAACTTGGCTGGAGAGTTGGCTACCACCTGGGGAGGAGAGAAAGAGCAAAGAAGACAGAGCTATCAGAGTGAGGCTCCTGCCAAAGGGTTTGAGCATAGCGGTCCTCCGACTGGCCGTTGTGTTGGCGGAGCTCAGACTGGCACTGAGTGCGGAGAGTGCAGAGTGAGAAGGGAGAAAACTCAGAGTCTCAGTCACAGCCTCTCAGTTTGGGTCAGAGATGCCAACTGCAGTGTTTCCCCCAGGGTAGGTCCACAGTATGCAAAGTTTTGCCAGGGAGGAGTGTTTTCTGTCTTCGCGGGCACTCGTTTACTGTGTACATGAATCTCCCACGTACAACCTGGCTGTATACCCTGGGAAAGGAAGCCTGAGATGGAGAAAGGACCAGCTTGGCTGCTACAGGAACAGCCAAGGCCCCAAGCGCCTCCTGGCCAGGCAGCAGCTCTACACTTATACTTATTTAATGAGGGGCAGCACTGGCAGTATGGAGGAATGGGGAGGTTTGGGAGAAATGTGGATCCAGTGTTTATTGTAGAAAGCCCCTAGCCAAGGCAGCCCAGCTTGGAGAGACAAGAGAGACCCCACCCTCACTCTTATCTGAGAACCAGCCTCCTGGAGCATCTTCTCCTTGAGGGCGGCATTGCCTGCATAATGTTCCTATTATTTATTTATTTATTTATTTTTGCTTTTTAGGGCCACACCCGCAGCATATGGAAGTTCCCAGGCTAGGGGTCGAATTGGAGCTACAGCTGCCGGCCTACACTTCAGCCACAGCAACTCAGGATCCGAGCCGCGTATGCAACCTACACCACAGCTCACGGCAATGCTAGATCCTTAACCCACCGAGTGAGGTCAGGGATCAAACCCAAAATCTCATGGTTCCTAGTCAAATTTGTTTCCACTGCATGACGATGGCAGAAACTCCTGCATTATGTTTCTTTAAATGCAAGTTCCTTTCAGTGGCAGATCTTGTCAGGAACCAGAGGGGAGAATAGTGCACAAAGCAGTTTCTCTGCCTCCATACTCTGCCACCTTCCCGGATCTGACCACTCCAGCCTCTGGCTGCAAGAGCCTGAGCCTCAGCTGGCCTGGCCCTGGTCATCCCTTGGCCAGGACCCTGCAGCTCCACGCCAAAGCCGGGGAGACCCCCCAGTCCCAGGCCCAACCATGACACAGAGCTGATAAAATTCCTTCTGTCCTCCCAGGCTTGAAATAGCTGCAAGTGGAGCTATATTAGGAAAGGGCCAGCACAGATCTCCCATTCCTTCTCCATTTTTGGCCAGTGCTGACAGCTGCAGGGTCAGCTCTTGCCCTGACCAGCGCAGTGCCCACTGTAGAGGGCAGTGTTGGCCTCAGGGGCTGCCTCTGCCTTTCCCTGCCCCAGTAGCCAGCTCCTTCTTTGGCACTGATTCCTGCTCCCTGTTTAGCTTCCCACTGAGGACTTGGAGGCTGGGATGCCTAGAGCAGATGCAACTCCAAGAGGAGCTAGCATTAGGGTCTTTGAAGAATGAGCCAAAGATGTAAGACCCACCCAGGGGGCCCCTACCTGCTACTGGCCTAAAGGACAATGCCCTTCAGTACCAGCCCAAGAGAGGATGAGGAGAAGGGGACTGGCCATTCTTATACCCCATCTGTTCCTCCCCACTCCTCCCCAAAGGACACAAGCTGCAAAGGAATCACCTTGCAAGTTACTCAGAAAAAGTAGGGGAAGGACCTTCCTTTAGGAGCTTGATGGGTCAGAGTTCAAATCCTGACTCTACCTAGCACTGTGACTGTGGCCAAGTTACCCACCTGCTTTAGCCTGTCTCCTCATTCATAAAGTCAAGATGGTGGAGCCTACTAGATAAACAGAATCCTGAGTGTAAAGCCATCAGCACGATTTAAGTGTTTGATGAACAGACATCGGGATTAGCATTTACCAAGGCTGTTTCTCATAAGCAGTTAGACACTTGGTGGGGTGGTGGCCTCAGCCCCCAACTGGCCAGGATCGGAGGCTCCGCCCTTCCTGCAGGGACTGCAGTTTCAGCCCTCACTTTGGATGAAGCATGCACAACGCTACACTCCCTCCCTGGCCCATCTTCCCTTCAGATAAACTGTTGGACCCTGCCACTCTGAGTGTCAAGTCATAACTTAACACTTGTCAGGTTCTAAGAAGCCCTTGCACCAATGGGAGGGTAACCTGGGAGTCATGGAAAGCAGGGGTGGGTGGAGCAGGCAGGTAGGTCCCTGTCTCCAAGCAGGTGGGAGCCAGACTGACCTGGGTGCCAGTCTTATCTGCTTTCATTAGCTGTGTGACCTTGGTCTCCCTGGGCTTCTATTTCTCAGCTATAAAATGGGGGAAATGACGCCCACCTCTCAAGCTGCTGAGCTGTGTTAGATAAAGCATACTGACTATTAACCAGCTCCCAGTGGAAATTGAGGGCTCAGTGAAAGGAGACCTTACCATCACTGCAGGTGGGCTTCATGGAGGTCCAGTTCCACTAGAGTCTGACCTCCCTGCTCAGGGCCGGTTCCAAAGAGGACCAGGAAGAGCTCCCAGTCCATCAAAAGCAGGAGAAGGAGGTCGTTTCTACTCTGCCATTCCCTGAGCTTTCTGCAGAAGCTCCTTGCTGGAAAAAGACTGGAAGTACAAGCCTTTGCCACCTTAGTGGAAGGAAGCCAGGGTCCAGGTGCTCAGACTGAGGAGTTCCCAGCCTCACTCAAGATCCCAGAAGGATCTAGGGGATCTGAGGAAGCTGGGGATCCCAAGGGGAGCAGTGAACGAGTGGAGCACAGGTACTTTTTGCAGCAAGGTCAAAGGAAGGATGTGGGCTTCGATCAGACTGACCCGGATGGCAATGCTGACTCATCTGCCTACCTTCTGTGTGACTCCAAGCAATGATGACAGGTAGCACGTAGTGAGTGTGCCAGAACTGAGCTCAGCGCTGCGCACATGCTGTCTCCTTCATTCCTCCCCATAATCCTGAGACACGAACAGTCTTGTGGAAGAGCCCTGAACCCCGAACTGCTGGGCCATATTGCCTTGACTCAGCCCGCTCTACCTCTAGCACAGAGACAATTATACCAGTTGCATGGGGCCATGGGAGAAGTTACAGTGATATGACAAAAGCAGATGGCTTGCAAGGTAATATGTGCTCTGCTTGGAGGCTCCCTCCCCTCAACCCCTCCACGATGCCCACCTCCTCCAGGCAGCCCTCCTAGACCACTGCTGCCAGCCCTCCTGCCTCTCAGAGCTTTCAGAGGGATGGGGACCAGTCTTGCCCCAGAGTTCCTGGAGGTAGCAAGTTTGTCTTTTCCTAGGGGTGACCTGATGTGAAAGTTTTAGGAATCAGAGTCTCTTGCATTCGGGTCCAGCTCTGCCACGTAGTAGCTGGATAGCGGGACCTTGACTTATCTTACTCTGAGCCTCAGTTTCCTCTCTGCAAAATCTGACATGTCACCCCTGCTTGTACAAAGCAACGATGCACCCAGGCCATGGCAAATGTTAATACTCTCACTGCTTTTGCCTGCACTGCCTCATGGGCTTGGGACTGGCAGGAATGAGGCTGGTTCCTTACTTTGACCACCTGACCAGGCCTCTGTGAGCACTGAGGACCCAGGTGGCCCCGGACCAGCAGCGGAGAGCTGTGCACCATTACCTACCCTCCTAGGAGTCCGGCACCCTTGGCCTTCCCTCGGAGGCTCATCTGATACACCTGAGCCATCTCCCTCAGGGTCTCTGCCGAGTACAGGCCAATGGGGTTGTTATACTGCCTTGGCTGGCTCGAGCCCAGCGGGCCTTTCAGGCTGAGTGAGTCCAGGGCCCCCTCCAGGCTGGTCTTGGCCCCCGGGCTGCCCCGTGGAGGGCCGAGGTCAGAGGCCTCCGAGTGTGAGGAGAAGACGGAGGTCTGGGAGAAGGAGGAGCTAAAGGTCAGCCCGAGCTCCGGGGTGCCTGGGGTACCCGGGCTGGCCCTCGCCTCGGGGTGGGGGCTGGCTGCTGCCAGGCTGCCGTTGGTGTCCAGAGCAGGGTCCTGGCTCAGGGCAGCGCCATGCAGGGGAGAGAGAAGAGAGCAGTTAGAGGCCACACCCATCCCAGCGCTTCTGCATGGACCTGAAATAGAGGGGTTAGTGCGAGCGCCCAGCAGCCCGCCACCCGCTGCACTGAGCTCAGGAGGGGACAGACCAGACACCTGGAAGAGAAGGGTTCTGTCTGAAAGAGCAGGGTAGACACACGACTCCTGGCCCTGAAGCTGTCATTCACCTGGACAAATTGCAAAGCCCCACAAAGAAAGCTAGGGCAAGCCAGCTTGCCTGGAGGCGTTGGGTGGGCAGGTCTCAGGGAACCGGGGGGAGCCCCCTCCATCCTTCCTCTATCCCCCCTTCCCCTCAGTGGGGGCACTTAATGAGCACAGCCCCGCCTCCTGCTCTGCTGGCCCCACACGGCCCTCCTGGGCTGGCAGTGAACAGGCAGAGCAGAGGTGCAGGAGGTGAAACTGAGGAAGGAGGGTGGCTGATACTTGATTACCTTAGTCTGCCTCTGCAGTTTCTTCCAAGCAGCCCTTCGCCCACCCCCCCAATCTGTCACCCAGCCCAAACCCCCGTCATCCTCTTCTTGTCCCCTCCCCACCCTGCCCATTGCCCACTCTGCCCCACCAGACACACTGGGTCAGAGGTCATGCAGGGAGGGGTGGACAGCAGTGGGGGGTTTGCCTCTATAGGGGTGGTAGGGTGGGCCTCGTGTGACCTGGGTCCCTCAGGGTTGAGCTACTTAGAAGAATCTGAGCAGGGGCCTGGGCCGGGGCGGGGGCTGGGGGTGAGGGGCGCTCCTGTGCCTGCCTCTTGGCTGCAGCAGCACTTCTGAGTGCGGTCTAAGGGCGTGCAATTGAGAAGAGAAAGGTAAACTGGAGGGAAAGATCCGGTGACAGAGGAGAAACCCCGAGGGCCCACAGGACCCCCATACCTGGAAGCTCCTCCTGGGGGAGGGGGGATCAGCTCAGACTGGGGCCTCAACTTTCATGCCACAGTCACCCCTCTCCCCAGTGACCTCAGGAGGATGAGGGTCAGAGCCTCTGGACACTTGTCCCTACTTGTCTGGGAGGATGGTCCCTCTCCTAAAAACACCACTGCCTAAGCCGATTTGCCATCAGCCTAGCCAGGCCCAGGGTACTGGCTAAACACCAGGCAGGCACCTCCATACTCAGCATTTAGTGGGGGCTCAAACACCTCTCCTCAGGGGCCTGCCCCACCTCCCTGGTGTCAGCCGCGGCAGGGCAGGGCTGGGTCAGGGCTGATCCCACCACCCTGCCCGAGTCAGGCCAGCCGAGGGTCAGGCAGGCAGACCAGGGGCTGCACTCTAGGAATCATGGCCAAGAGTGGAGCCTGTCACCCCCAGTCAGCACCTACCTTCTGGTGGGGGATCACCGGCAGAGGGGACTGGACCGGCGGCGCTGTCGTGGAGATGGGAATGGGACGCTTCGACCTAGAAAAACCAGAAATGGGATCAGGTGAAGCCAGTTGTCACTGATGCCAGAAGCTCTGCCTGGGCAGGGCTGGTGAGAGGAGAACATCTGAAACCCAGAGATCCAGGGCAGAGGGACTGGGAGCCCCCAGAAAGGGCTTGGGCCTGACCAGTGTGGAGTGGTCATAGCTCTGGGGTACTCTGTAGCCATGGGCCTCTGCTAAGTACTAGGAGGCTGTTTGGGCACAGATGAAGCAGGGAGGACCCTGACTTCCAGGCCCTGAGGCCCACATACCACCAGCAGTGTGACCCACCCTCTCTGAGCCTTATCTGTAAACTGAGACAGCAGTGGCAGGTGCTCGATGACTGGGACCTGTCCTTACTCTGGTCCACTTTCCTGCATGGTCCCTTGGCACCAGGCTGGGCCTCTGCAGGACAGCTTCTCTCATGGGATCCTGGTGCCCACACCCAGCCTCCACCCTTTGCTCTGGAGAGCTCCCACCTACTTCTGCAGTGTGAGACTCAGGTTGTAGCTGGCAGACTTGATCTTGTTCTGGGCCTCCAGGTGGGTCATGGTATCTGTGTTGACGCCGTCAATGGCCACCACGAGGTCACCCTGGCTGAGCTGGGACTGGGCGGCCTTGCTGCCCGGCGTGATCTGAGAGGATAGCAGATGGGAGTTGAGCATAAGAACAGTGACCTAAGTATGGGCTAGCCCTCAGGGAAGAGTCACCTGGGATCCCAGATCCAGTAGAGGTCTGTCATTGCATCTTTCATTCACTATGGCCACCAAGCCTGCTTCCTTTTCCTGGCACACAGCAACCACATTTCAGAGTGCTTTGTATATGAATGTAGCCATGAGACTGGCTGTGGTCAGTGGAATGTGGGTGGAAGCAATGCATACCACTTCCAGGCCTGTCCCTGGTAACCATTTTGCCATCCTGCACTCTGTCTGCTTGTCAGCTGACTGGATGCAGAGAACCCAGAGGAGGACAGCCAAGCCATTAACTGGAAGGGACCTGGATTCTGGAGTCACTGTGTGGAGGAGAGATGACTAAGGAGCACCAAACTGAATGTTGCATGAATGAGAAATAAACTTTCTCTGTGCTAAGCCATTGAGATCTGGGGGCTGTTTGTTACACCAATTAGCCTCCTATAACATTCGTACCCTGAAAAATCCATGGCACACTTCTCAGGCTCCAGAAGAAGTCAGCAGCTGCTAAGAATCAGTACTACTGCAGAGATGCTGCCAGACCAGCAAGCAGGCCAAATGTATGCTCACAAACGCATCGCAGTGTAAGTGCATAATGCTACCATGGCAAGTGTGCAGAGAGGGCTGGCAGAGCTGTCAACCCCACCTAGGGGAGCAAGGTCATCAGTGCTATGCAGTTGGCTTCATACTCCTAGAAGGGGAGGTGCTGATGTGGAGGCCAGTTCCCAAATCTTGCACCCTAGTGACATTATAGAATGATGGCGTCTAGGGGCCCTATCAGTAGTGTGATCATACAGAGTGCCATGGATATGCCATCCCAGTAACCACCCCATGCAACATCAGGAAGGCCACACTCTCAGGGACATTACTTGGGGTGCTGAGATGGTTCAGACTTCACTCTCAATGACATCATGCATAGTGCCAAATTCTGCATGTCCAGCCCCAAATAACACCCTGAATGCCATGGTGGCCTCCCTTGTATGACATCCCATGAAATGCAAAATTCTGGAGGGCCTAGTGACATCACCTAAACTAGCCTTATGGCTGGCCTCTAAGGACATTACATGGAATAATGTAGCCCTACCCCTAAAGATACCTCATGGGATGTCACGGAGACTCTGACTCCACCCCTATGATGTCGTATGCAATACTATGCAAGCCCTACCCCCTACCGACATCACGTAGAATGAATTTATAACCTGACCCCCATGACATCACGTGGAAGCCTCCCATGACATCACAGGAAAGAGGAGCCCCTGGGGGTCACCCCCACCCCCACCAAGCTGCCTGGAGGGTGTCTCTTGGCTTTTCTTCCCCAGCATTCCAACCAGCCAGTCCTCATGGCTTCTCTGGCCACATCCCGGTCACCTTTCTGGCTATAGCCCAGGGACAAGGCCAGCTCCTAATGCTGGCAGAAGCCATTTTCTGGCCAAGGCTTGGGGACCATCCTAGAAGGAGCCCAGAGAGGACCTAGGGACAATCTCATATCCTGGGTGCCAGGCCTGGTGGGCCTCTGACCAGAATCTGGCTCTCAGACATGGATGGAAACCTCCTGCCAAGGGAACTCTCAGGGAACTGCCATCCTAACCAAGGCCCTGCAGTCACCAGCCTCCAGCCCATTCCCAGATGGCTCTGCAGGGTGGGCGGGAACCACAGGTGCCAACCCAGTGAAAATAGCAAGCCCAGGATAGCTCTTGCCAATTGCTGTGGATCTATCATTTCAGCCCCAGGAATTGTGACACCTTAAACACTGGCCAGCTTGTGCCCAAAGCAGACTCCCCACCACCCCCGGAATTGCTGAGATGAGGCAAGGACAATAGAGAAACAAACGCCTCAAAGTTCAAGAAGCCACATTGTCTGGTTTGCCAAGTCCAGCCTGCTCTCCAGGCTCCCTCAGGGGCATCTTGGAACGGCTTGGGCCATCTCGAAACACACATCACCTTTATCCCCAAGTCAATCTATGAATGACAGGAGTGTGTTGTTTCCTTTGATTTAAGTGGTTGAACAAAGAGTAAAAAACAACAACAAAGAAAAGCAGAATACTTTCTAGACTGAGAGAGGACTCCTAAGGGCTAGCTGAGTGCC
>PVHT021183726.1:793228-832652 GCA_004024745.2 Catagonus wagneri
TCATGATTCTTAGTCGGATTCGTTAACCACTGAGCCACGAAGGGAACTCCAGCTCTTCCCGGCATTTTCTTATAGACACTTCAAACACAGAAAAGGAGGAACGAATTCTATAAGACGAATACCCATCACCAAGGCTCTAATACAGCATTTCATTCTACTTGCTGGTCACGTGTCTGTCCCGCTCTCCACCCATCAATCCATCTTATGTTTGAAGCATTTCAGAGAAAGTAGCAGACACCACCAGTCTGCTTTCATTCAGGGTGAACTGCGCGATGCTTCTGCTGTCCTAGTGGACTGCCCTTGGGGCTCCCCACAGGAGGACACCTCCCTGTCAGGGCTCTCCAACCCAGGGTCTCCCAGATGCATCTAAACATCTACAGAGAAGGGGGCCATCAGCCTGCAGCAGGGAGCTCCCGGGCAGGGCAGCCACAGACCCCAGATGAAGGGCAGGCCTCATGCCTTCCTGGGGGGATGCCTGGCAGCCAGGACCAGAGCTGTGCCCAGAAGATCATGGATAAAGTGTGAACAAGGGCACCAGAAAGACATCCAAAAGAGGCTGGGGCCAGATGAGCGCCATCTGGCATGTCCTCCCTTCGGAGCTGCCCCGAGGACATCTTCCTCCCGCAGGCAGGGGCTAGCTAACACCGTACCTTCCCCTTGCCTGGCCTCAGCTGGCTCCGCCCCATCCTCAGGTATAAGGTGAGGAGATCCTGTTCCTAGGGAAGAGCCCAGCCTCCCCCAGGTCTGGTCAACAGCCAAAATCCCTGAGGAGAGCCGCCGAGCTGGCTCCAGCCTGACCCTGGCGCCTGTCCCCGCACCTGTGTCTGCTCATCAGGGCTCAGTTGGCCTGGCCTTTGGCTGCCCTGCACAGGGCCCAAGACCCCTCCGGGTGGAGGGTGGAGGGTTCTACAAGCCTCTTGTAGGGAGGCACTCTGCTAATTCTGCCCTGGTCTCCTTAGAAAAGGAGGCAGGATGGGGCAGGGACTCTAAGGAGGCGGCCCCTCAGCTCCCTGCCAAGGCCATCAGATACCCTTCCCGCTCTTTAGGAGCAGCCTGCCTGGCAGAAGGGTTGGGCCACCCTTGGACCCCTGACCAGTGCCCAGGGCTTGTGAAGACTGCAGTCCAGGCACGAGGCAGCCGTGCATCTCTTGTCTGATTCCCTAGCCCCCTCCCTCTGCCTTCCTTGTCCCAGAAAAGACCCAGAGCTGCTAAATCCTTTGAGGATTTTTTTTCTTTAAAGTCTTTGGAGCATTTGAAAAACTCTTTGTAAGGATCGTTCACTTCACTTTATAAGAATCGTCCATTTCACTTTTCAGCCTTCTGCCTGTCACCAGCCACCTCTCAATGGGGAACCCTGCCGTGGGCCAAGCTCCAGGGTGGAGGTCCTGAATCAGAAGCCCCTAGGACCGGTTCTAGGTGTTTGGGGGCCAAGATTGCCATCTGGCCCACAGGACTCCTTGCTGGACTGTGGTTTAGGGCACCCCAGAGGGGACACAAGGATAAGTGATGCCAAGAAGCAGCTGGGCTCCTGAGACGTTCGAGTGCCTGGGGCGAAGCAGCAGAGCTAAAAGCATGGACTTGGTCTGAGCCAGACCTGAGGTTGCAGTGCCAGCCTCCATGCCCTCTGCGTGAAGACAGCAACAATGCCTTTGTCCCGGGATTGCAGTGAGGAGCTCATCATTAAACGGGGTATTATACAAGGACAGGGCAGAGCTGAGAAAGCTTCAGGGAAGCTCCCAACTGAGGAGCCGCAGGTGCTGCCCCCGCCCCCCACACACACATCCCATCCCCGGAGAGCCAGGAGTTGGAGTCTAGGAGGCTGCAGCCCCCGGCTCCAGGGGAAACAAGATTTGGAGCTGGCAGAGGGAGGTGTGTGAGGTGTTAGCCCTGACTGATCAGTCATGAGCCAGCCTTCTGTCCCTGGAGGAGCCTGAGCATCAGCTGGCCACTCCAGGGACAGGAGAGAAGTTCCATCCAGGTCCCGGGAAAGCAGGGTCCCGATGGGGCTCAGGCACACCTGTGTGGTTAGGCTCCTCTTTCTCCAGCTCCCTGGGACCAGAGGGACCACTGGGCTCCGCACTGGCCATCACTCCCAGTGCTTAAAACCAGTCAGGCCCCTGCCTTCCTTTCCCTCTAGGTGGGCCAGCGGCGGTGTGGTAAGGGGTAGGGGACAAGGGCAGGCAGTGGGTGCTGTGGGCTGTGCAACTTTCAGCATCTCCTCCTGACTCTCCCAGGCTGAAACCCAGGGGATTTTCATGAACGCCTAAGTGCATTTATGATTAAATTACTGTCATGCCAAGTTCTGCTCCCTTCCCATCTGGCCTCCCCTGGGGCCTTGCTCTATCTCTCACCCTCTCACTAGAACCTTCTGTCTTCCCATGGCCCCACTCTCCAACCCCACCCTGGCTGATAAAAAAAAAAAAAGTCTTATCTATGCTCAAAAAGCCTCTTCTTGCACAGAGGATTTTTAGGGCAGTGAAAATACTCTCCATGATATTATAATGGTGGATACATGTCAAAAAACACTGGTCCAAAACCATAGAATGTAAGACACCAAGAGTGAACCCTAATGTAAATTATGGGCTCTGGGTGATAACACTGTGTCAGGTTTGTCAGCGGTACCAGATGTACACTGTGGGAATTCCCATCGTGGCTCAGTGGGAATGAATCTGACTAGCATCCAGGAGGATGCAGGTTCAATCCCTGGCCTCACTGAGTGGGTTAAGGATCTGGTGTTGCCGTGAGCTGTAGTGTAGCTTGCAGACACGGCTCAGATCTGGCATTGCTGTGGCTGTGGTGTAGGCCAGTGGCTGTAGCTCCAATTTGATCCCCAGCCTGGGAAACTTTATATGCTGGGAGAGTGGCCCTAAAAAAAAAAAGAGAGAGAGAGAGAGAGAGACAAAAAAAATGTACACTCTGGTGGAGGAAGACTGTGCATGAGTGGGGGCAGGGAATATAAGAGAAATCTCTCTGCCTTCCTCTCAATGCTGCTGTGAGCCTAAAACCGCTCTAAAAAATTGTCTTTTAAAAAAGAGCGCATCTCCCCCTCCACCTTAGCTGCGCCAGCTGCCTCCTGCAATGTTTCTTTCCTTTCTTCACCTCCAGGCTTCTCCACGAAGTGATGAGCAGGTCCTGCCTCTACCATCTCCCGTCCCTCTCACAGCAGCTGTCTGACCTTTGCCCCCACCACTCCACGCATACCTATGACCTCCCTGTGTCAAAGCCAGGGATCACTGGTCCCCTCTCTAGCTGACCACATCCTTCCCTGGCCTTCTGAGTCTCTCTCTTCTACTCTGTCCCACAGTTCTATGTCCTGGATGCCATGGGTGGGTCCCCCAAAGCACTGGAACATGGCAATGTCTGCTCATGCCACTTAAGATGGTTTCTGGGAAGAGGTGGAACCTGGCTTCAAAGGGGGCGGAGACGCTGTGTTTGGGATTGGGAGGGCCCCAGGTGGGGGCCCTTGGCAAACACGTAGCCCTGAACAAGAGCGAGATTCAGGAACTGGGGAGACAGTTGCCCTTGTGCTATGTCCTGGCCCAGGACCTTGGAGAGCCCGCTCCCCAGGACGCAGCCAGCCTCCTGCCTGCTCCTTTGAGCGCCCTCCTGGGGGTCAGGAGAAAAGAAGGTGTCTAGGAGAGGGCCTGGCCCGGGGAACTTTAAGGATGCCTTTCCCCAGCAGCGGGTCTCTGTCCGGCTGTCTTCCCCATTCCTTTGTTCGGGAGGACCCCGCCAGCCCCGCAGCAGCCCTCCAGAGGCTTGCCTGACCTTCAGCGTGGCTATAAACAGCATGGGCTGTCAGCACTGCTAGGCGCTGCCCAAGAAACAGCCCCATGGCCACGAAATTCCAGGAATCGCCGGCGCAGTTGCCCCAAAATAGTCTCGGCCTGTCCTCCTTCCCCTCCCCAGGGACCCTCTGTCCTCTGCGTCACTACTGTAGCTAGGACGGTCTGACAAAGAGAGGAGCTGAAAAGAGCTGAGGGGCAGAGGCCTCTGGGCTGGTGCCCCAGGTAAGCCTGCCCGGCCAGGGGTGAGGCCATAGGGAGTGGAGGCCTTGGAGCAGAGACAGGACCCCCTGGGCCCAGGCTCAGTTCCACTGCACCCCCATCTTCTCAAGCAGCCCCTACGGAAAAAACAGCTGTATTTTCATAAATGCATGTTAGAAAATACTCCCACACGCCTGCTTTCACCAATGCACTATCCCCATTTTACAGATGAGAAAACTGAGGCTGAACAGGTGAACTGACTTTTCTAAGGTAACACAGCTGTGAGTAGCAGAGCTGAACCAATGCATACTTCTCTGCCATAAAGTCAAACGCTGCAACATGAGCCAAGAGGCAAGGCCCCAGACCACCCCCACCCCACCCCCGCCTTGCCGCTCCAAGGCTGGGGGCTGGGTTTTGAGCGGCTCCCTCTTCTGCTCCTCCCACCCACCCACCCCCACTTCCTGGAGAACTGGCTGGGGTTGGGGGAGGGTGGGGGTGAGAGGGCAGCTCATGTTGCAGGCTGGGCAGCACCTGTCCAGGATAAATAAAGGCATTTCCCCTCCACCCTCGGAGTCTCTCCCCTGAACCCATTTCTCTGTGGGGCTGCTAGTGCTCCACGGTTGACTCTCTGGGCAGGGTAGTGGTTACAGGAGCTACTACCCCAGCCGCAGGTGGCCAGCCTTCTTACCGGAGAAGCTACAGCCTGTGCCTGCAGTAGACAGGGGATGACCCCACTCAGTGCTTTTCTACCAGTCCCGGGCTGAGGGGCGGGGGGTTGGGGGGGTAGCAGGCATGGGAGTTAGGGCTACCAAGGGCACAGGAGCCCGTGAGCAAGTCTGAGTCTCAGATTGCCCAGCTCTGAAGTGAGATGCCAATCCCAGCCCTGCCTGCCTGACCCACCTCTCTGAGGATTTCAGTGCCTGAGCTCAGGGGTGCCGGCCCCTGCTGAGAATGCCCAGGTCCTGCCTTTGCTCGGCCCCCTACGACTGTATACCACCACTGCCCTGTTGCAAAGACTCAGGCCGGGACGCCTGAGCGCCTATAGGCCTACTGTGGAAAGCGGGTCATGGCTGCAGTGGGAATAGGGTTCCTCCAGAGAGTTCTGACCCTGCATCCCCTTAGGGGAAGAAGTTCTGGTGCAGAAGGACCTTGAGGGCCCCAGAAGAAAATACACGACAGCCCTGCTGGAGGGCAGGGCCGGCCTAGCTGGGACACTGAGCCTGGGACACCCAAGCCCAGGGTATCAGCAGCCCACCAGAGGACTTATCAAAAGCCCCAGGTCCTGGGAAGGCGCCAGCACCCAGTTCAGCTTTTTCCATAGCCTTGGTGATTTGGGCCATCCCCCTAAAGGGAACTGAGAGGCCGATATGCCCATCCCCCAATGCCCTGCCTGAGCTGTGGGTTCTATTTTTAAAAGTCCCCCCAGTCGTTGATTCTAGTACATCCCAGTACACCCCCTGTCCGCAGTGAGGACATTCTTCCTGCTGTCTAGCTTAAGGCTTCTGTGCTGCAATTTAAGCCCTAGACAGGCTGGGGCCAGGTGGCGCATAGACCTTGGATGAGGTAATAGGCTATCCTCAGAGCCAGGAGGCTAATTTCCACCAGAGGGTGATGGGGCTGGGAGCAGCAGTAGGAGGGCTTGAGGATGGTGAGGCTTGGGGTGGGGGGATAGTCTGGGCTCAGTGCCAGTTGTGGGAGGCTGGTGGACCCATAAGAATGAAGGTGGATGGTCCTGCCTTGTGCAGGAAGGAGACCTGCAACCAAGGAGGTGGGGAGTTGTGCAGGGTGCTGGGGCTGGGGGTGGGTGTGTCCAGCCCAAATGCCCACGTGTTACCATAGCATCAGGCAGAGGGTACAGGGTTGTCCTTTTCATACGGTGCCCTGCCCTCTCCAGGATAGTGAGTGGGTCTGGAGACTCAGGTTAGGATGAGCGAGACCTACAGCAGAAGGATGGAAGGCAAGGCCATTTTTCTGGACTGGAGCCAAGCCAGCACCCCATCCCAGAGGACTGTGGCCTCTATGGCCGTTGCCAGGCTACCAGAGAACCCCTGAGTGGGGCTTTCCTTCTGAGGGTTCTCAAATTATCCACATCAAGTTCCATAGCCAGGATTGTGCATCTAGTGGGGACAGTGGTTCCCTGCCCCCTCTGCCAACACCTTGCAGGCTCTTCCCCAGCTGCCCACCCAGTGCCTCCTCGTCACCGTCTTCAACCCACCCCCAGGCGCAAAGCAAGTCTCCCCATCTCCAGGTGGGCAGCAACCCAGACACCCCTGCTCATCCATCACCCTCCAGTGACAGCCTGGGCCTTAGCCTGTGCCCTTGTGCCCACACCAGCACTGCCGGGGCTCCAGCCTCAGCCTTCCCCCATCAGGGGCATATTTTACAGTCCACAGGAGACTCGGGGCCTTCAGCACCCCCTCTTTTGGACTTCCCTTTATTTGCCAGGTGTTGCCTGAACACCTACTGTGTCCCAGGTACTGATCTAGGTGCTGGGGACCCAACAGCGGTTAAAACCAAGTCCCTTCTCACAGACAGCTTCCTCTCAAGCAGGTCTAGCTTCCTCTCTGGACTTCAGCGTCTCGCATTGGGCAATAGGGTTACTCAGACAACCTGCAAAGATCTGTGACATCCCCAGAAGGCAGTGCTGACCCCAGACACTGCAGGACACATGGGTGGACGTGGGGAACCAGACACGAGACAGGCAGAGTGACTGTAGGTGAATGGCTAGGGGCTCGAGCAGGTGAGGGAGGCCCAGCTCCAAGCCAGCCAGAGGTCCCAAGCAGGCCCAGGAAGGCGGGGGGGTGCGGGGGGTAAGGCTGTTATTTCAGTCTGGGATGGAGGGGGTGCGGGAGACAAGTCACCAGGCCAGCCCGGCTCCGAGCCCCAACAGCTGGGCAGCCGAGGTCAGCAGTCCGTCCATCACCTACCCCCTCCCTGCTAGGAGCACTCTCTCCCCAAAGCAGCCAGGGAGATGCTCCAGGCTTGGGGGCTCCCTGAGCCCACCCTCCCAGAGAAGGGCTTAAGAAGGCACTGTACTTTCTGTCCACCTGCTGGCCTGGCCTGCAAACTTGGCACTTCCTTCTCTGCTCAAAACACCAGCCACTTGCGCATGTTTCATACTCCTGATAGGCCAGTCAGCTCAGGTGGGCAACAGCTGTAGCCAAGATGAGGAGCCTGTGGCCACAGTATCCAGCTGGTCCAGTCCCAGCCCCCAGGCCAGGAAAGCGAGCTCTGCTCTCCAAGAGCCTCAGGGAGGACAGACGGACAAACACACACACACACACACACACACACACACACACGCTCCTTTGAGCGTGTCCCGCCCTGCAGGTGCCAGGCTGTGGGCAGGGCACACTCACCCGGGAGATGGTGAGCGGCATGTTGAAGTCCTTGCCCCCCTGCAGACGGAAGCCCCAGGGCCCAGGCCCTGTCAGGGTCACGCTGTAAGACATGCTGGTGCTGACAGCGGCGGCCTCTGCGGACAAAGCGGGAAGAGTAGGGTGAGAGGATGTCACGACCCTGCCTCCCCAGCCCACACCTCGGTCCCTGCTCCTGACCCCCAGGCCTTGCCTGCTCCGTCCCTTGCTGCCCGGCCAGGCTGTGTGGAGCTCCTGAGAGGCTCCTAAGAATAGCTGGGAACGAATGCCATCGACACTGATATCTGCCCTCCGCTGAGCCCATAAATGGACTGTAACCCTACACTGTGCCCGCCCGCCTGCGGCCTCCCAGCGGGTCCACCGTGACTCACACGGCTAATATAACCCCTGGGGAGGGGTGTCCAGCACCCAGAAGCCCCCAGAGGACAGGAGAGGGGCCTGGCTAGGTTAGTAATAAAGCTCTCGCCTCCTTGCCCTCTTCTCCTTGCTGCCTCCGGCCTCTGGAGAGCCCACTCTGCCCAGCTGTACCCAGCCCCTTGCCCAGAAGACCATGGATGATCTTTCCAGGCCAGGGGCTTTGTGACCGAGGGCTTTGCTGCCCTGTGTTCCCTGGTGAGGACCCTGAAGTTGTCCCTTATCCAGGGTGGAGCCCTGGTCGTAGGTAGGACCAAGCTGAGCTTCTAGCTTGTGTGGACAGAGCTTCAGCTCAGGAGGCCGGTAATTGCCCCAAAGTTGTTCACCCATAAAAACAATCATAATAACAGCGGCAGCTCTGGGCACGGCCGCGCTCAGCTCTGGGGCCCTCACACACACCTTTGTCCCCTCAGACCCCAAGAGGCTGCCACTTATCCTGTAGGAACCAAGGTCCAGAGAGATTAAGTGACTTCCCCAAAGTCACACAGGTAGTTGACCCAGGCCATGCTGGAGCCTGAGCTCATTGCTACGGGAAATTGTGCCAGATAACAGGCTCCCAGTAGCTATAGGCACCCTGTGATGCCTAAACCTGGCAGTAGGGGGCCCTGCCTGTATCCTCAGGACAAGGTCTGAAAGCAGGTCTGGGGGAGGCCCACACCCTCCAGACCCTCTGGGGGCCCAGCAGTTATTCCTGGCTCTCCTGTCTCATCTGTGCTCTGGAAAACTTGACAGCAGCATGGAAAGCTCCAGCTGCCAGTATTGCACGCCAGGCCCCGGTGCCCTTTGCACCGGAATGGCAGGGGGCAGGGAGGAGGGGAGGAGAGGCCATTTGCTCAGCTGCTGGGACAAGGGGCCAGAAGGGGCAGGGAGGGGAAAGTGTGTGTGGTGTGTTCAGCCCAAAACCCAGAGGCAGTATGATGGGCCCCTTGGGATTCCTGCCAGTGTGGTCTTTGGGCCAAGATACCACCAGGAGCCCTTCCTCAGATGAGACCTCAGGCTGCACGTGGTCTGGCGGTAGATCAAGGCCCTCCCTGGTCCCCTGCTAGGGAAACTGAGGCTCGGGGAAGGCGGCTGGGCCGGCTGTTCTCTGCCCTGCTGGAGGACTCAGTGCAGGCCTGGGTGTGAGCAATTTCCCAGCTGCCAGTACCCCACCTCATGATCTGGGCCTAGGACATACAACATGCATGGCAAGAAGGTGTCCCCACATCACAGGGGCTTTTGGTTACTTGCCCAAAGTCACAGAAATATCAAGTGACAGAAGCCAGAGAGGGACCTGTGTTCTTTTCCCCACTTCACCACCTCCTCTGCCCTTTGTCAGGCAGCCCAGCTGTCCTTCCTGCCCAGGAGGCCAAGAGTTCATGGCCAGCACCCCAACCTCCCCCATTCCATCCTCTGCCCCTCCCCCTAGCCCATCCCATCCACCCCTTTATCCCTTTTCCTCCTCCTGAGGCACGTCTGTCCTGCCAGATTGGAGAGGACCCAGCAGCAGGGCATGGCCAGTGTGGGGAAAGGGATAAGACGATCCGCACAGGGAAGGGGCGCCCCGGGGCTAGGCTGTACCTGGAGCTGCGGGCTCTTTCTCTGGACCCAGGCACCCTCCTGATGTCTGATGTCGCCTCTGGGGAAAGGGAGGGGTAGTGGGAAGGATGCTCTTAAAGGGGAAGGCCAGCCTCCCTCCATCTGCCTCCCCTGGGAGACCGGAAGCCAGCCAGAGAGCAGCTGGTACACACAGGCCAGGAGGGCGTGAGCTGCTGCCCAATAACAGTAGCTCATTGAGGAGTGGGGATGGGGGCAAGCCTGGTCTTTGTCCCTCCTCCACTCTGCTCCCTGCAATTTGAGATGAGGGTTTCAGGACTGAACATCACAAGGTGGGGGACAGAGGGAGACGAGGAAGAGAGGCTGCTGCAGGCATCAGAGGCCAGTCCCTAGGTCTCCCTCCTATCATAGGTAGAGATTGGAGACCTTCTCTGCTTTTCTTTTTTTTTCTTTTGCTTTTTATTTTTCTACACCCTGCCAAAGCCACAGAGCCCTGGGATGAACTTAGACCATTGATTTGGAACAAACCACAGGTGTAGTGTGGGCACTCGTGTGCTTGGTGTGCATGCAAGAATGTATACACAGGAGAGTGTGTCCAAAAATGCACATGTACACAAAAGTGTGGGCCGTGGTGGAAACAGTACTCTGGGGGCGGGGGGAAGCCAGAGGTGAGTAATAGTTCCAGCGTGTGAAGGTCTGTGTTTGGCTTTGACTGCCGGCTGTGGGAGACATGGTGCTGTCCTCCCCGTGCCAGTGAGATGCCCAGCCCAGGGGCAGAGGCAGCTCATCAATAGCTGGTGTGTCTCTCAGAGCCATCGCCATTGTCACTGCCTGGACAATCACGGCACTCAGCATTTGAGGAGAGGCGGACGACTCCGGGCAGTGGGAGGGCCTGGATTTCTACTCTTCAGGCTGAGCCTGGGGTGCAGGCTGTTGAGCTGAGAAGTGGGTGCAGATCACTTTGCAGAGCAGGAGTTTTGCTGTATGGGGCCTTGAATCCAGGACGCATGGGCGACAGGGCCATTTCCAAAGCTCACAGGTCCACGGGGTAATCCTTGGTCTACGTGTGTGAGAGGGATATGAAGGGGCTGGATGTGTCCCAGAAGAAAGGCAGAGCCGATGGGCACCCTACGTCCTGAGGTCCAGGCTGGGGAGCAGCCCCTTGGTCTGAAAGCATACAGCAGACATCATTTGGCCCAAGGCGTGTCCTACTGGTAGTCTCCTGGGGACTCCCCGTGTTTAGGGGCACAGCGTGGTGAAGGGAGGTTGCGTGGAGGGACCAGGTTTTGTCCTGGCTGGAGGATGGGCCTTCTCCAGGCAATATGACTGGACCGATGACACCCTCAATATCTGAGGCCACCTACAGGACATCCCCCTGGGGTGTCCTTAGGCTCTTAGACTCCTGGGGTCCGGACTAAGCTCTCCTCATCTCCACCATCCAAATCTCCACTTCCCTGCTCTCCTCTTCCACAAGCCCCCGTACCCTCCTCTCCCTGCTGTCTTAAATGCTTCATTCCTCACCTGTCCTACTGACCTCTCATCTTCTCTCTGCCAGCTCCTTCCACCCATCCTGTCCTTCCCCAGCCACCACAGAGGCTGGGCTACTCTGCCAAGCTGACCAAATCCACCTCAGTGCCCCATTAAGTCTTCCCTGTCCCCCACGTCATGACTGGGGACACCTCAGGCCAACACCTGATTGGGTCTCCCCATGGCTCCTACCTCCTCCTGCCCCTCTTCCTTCTATATTCCCACCGCCAGCTCCCAGGGCCCCTTGCTGCTCCCAGGGTCACAGAGAGACATTCTGTTCCAGGACATGGCAAGCTCCCCTGCGCCCTGCTGGGTTTGCACAGGCTGTTTCCTCAGTCCGAACCACTCGATCCCCACTCCCTGGCTGCATTCTGCCTGGCAATCCCTGCTTTACCTCCACCTTCCTGGGAGCCCTCGGGGACTTGCCTCTGTTTTCAGCACCCTGTGTGCTGATACCTTGTTGGCAGTGCTTATCACACGTGTTAGGTGACTGCTGATGCACTGTCCCTCTGTACCCAGTGCCCCAGCCCAATATTCCCTCCAGGCTCTCCAGAGTGCCTTTCATCATTGCCCTGCAACCTAGGGAATGCTGCCAGTCTCTGCCCTGGCCTTTGGGGTCGTGCACAGTGCCCTGGCTCAGGGCTGGGGAGTGAGTTCTCTCTGGGGCTGGGGCATCTAGGGAGCGGGCTCTCTGGGATGAGAGTGCTGGAAGAGCCCAGGGCTCCCCCTCTCTGGCACAGGCAAGGGAGAAGACTTGGGGAAGAAAAGGCAGGAAAGTACCTCTGGTCTTGGACTTGGTGGGGAAGCCTGAGAGAGCCCGGGAATTGGGGGTGTTGTGCAGGTATGAGTGGTGCAAGGTGGGGAGCTGTCAGCTGAGGGGAAAGGGCAGCCTCGGGGCCTGTGGATAGGGCATTTCCAGCATTCCAGAATACGGCCTTCACTAATCGCCGTCCACATTCCGTTCCATAGGCACTTGGGCTGACAGCTGGCCTTCTTTTAATAGCCACAAGTATTCTGGGTGACATCCTAATCTCAGGGCATTCAAAGCGAGCACATACACAGCTTGTGGCACTGCCACCCCCCAACCCCAGGTACATCCAGTTTCCAATCACAGAGAGGTACACGCCACCCACACTTGGTCATATGCAGAGCTTAGAGCAGACATACTGGGGCACACTCAATCCCATGCCCCATGGCGTCACAGGGACAGAAAGCGTGAGCTGGGCACTTGGTCCCACAGTTACACACATGCCATGCATACCTCGTAACACACTATAGCCACCATCGCCTGCAATGCACATGCACAGTCAAGGTCACACAATCACATACACTCTCGGGTGCAGTCACACTCAGGCCTGCTTAGAACATCATGGAGTCACAGAGAACCCTCCCCCCTACCCCGGCATCAGGGGGCAAGGGAAAGCTGGGAGGTACAGAAAGGGGGTGATTCCCAGAGGGCACTGGGCCTGCCCCCTTTTCTGAACACTCCCTGGGCTACCTGCTCCTTGTCCCCACCCCTTTACAGATTGGCAGGTGATGAGGCCAGTTACCTTCCCAGGAGCCTCTGCTTCCTGTCCCTGGGGCCTGGCAGGGACCTTGGCTTCGACATCCTCCAGGCCCTGACCATAGCAGGACCATCCACTCATTTGCTGGGCAGTCCCCCAAGTAGCTGTTGCCTCCGTGTCTGTCCAGCCCTGGGGGGATGGGAGAGTCACTGTGAGGGAAGGGGGACATTCTGTGGTCCTGCTTCTGCCCCTCCCATCCAGGCCTTTCCCCATCTGCCCTATACTTCACTGCGGTGAGGTCCATGGTACTGTTTGCAGGGTTGCTGGTCGCCAAACTCCTCCAGACTGAGTGCACGCGTTAGGGTGTGTTTGCGTGTGCATGAAGGTCTAGGCCTCTCTTAATGGTTAAGATTCACTCCTTGATGTTTCTCACCACAGTGGTTCAGGGATGGGTCCTCTGATAGCTTCTCCTTCAGCCCCTCAACTGACACCCCCAAGGATGAGGGCAGTGGGAAGAGGTCAGTGGAAGCTCTTGCTGAGGCCCACAGTTAGGCCCCATAGTAGGTATAATGATGGAGGAGGTGGGGACAGAAGCCCATGGCACAGAGAATTCTCCTGGGACCTCAGCTGACATCACAGCTCTGGGCCCCAGGTGGGCCTGGCAGGCTTGTAGCTCCCATGACTGACTACACTGTGGGGTCAGCACCTAACCACGGGTACCCTGTCTAGTCTTAGAGGTAGGGATGTTTTTTTTTTTCCCTTTTAGAGGCCACAGAGGCTCAGAGAGGGTGAGTGACCTGCTCAAGCTCATACAGTAAGGTAATAAACTTGGGCTTGAACACAGGTCCCCCAACTCCAGGGCCAACGCTCCTTCCACTGTATCCTGTGAGCTCCTCAAGGCCCCAGGAGGAGGGGGCTTAATGCCGAGGACAAAGGGCCCTGAGCTAGTTCTGTCTGTCTCTCTAGAGGACCATCTAGAGCCAGAATTGCTAGTCTTTTTGATCTGAGGTTCTAAGGTCCTGGGATAGTGCCAGCATGGAAAAAGGGAGCCTGGAGTTGGAAGACCCACCTTCAGTCCAGGCCCTGCTGCTGTGTGACCTGGGGCCAGCGTGATTCCTTTCTGATCCCAGTACCCCTGCTTGTCAGAGAGGATGACGTGTGGGAAGGCTATGGGGAAAGTGGTGAAGGTCTCTTCTTGCCAGGGTCCCAGGTTCCTGAGGGTCCCTGAGTCTCAGAGGCAGCCCCACCCAGAGGCCTGAAGCTGGCGTGGGTGAGGAAAGGATATGAGGTGCCAGCCAGTGAGGGCCCGGCCTCCTTACCACCTCGCTCTCAGAGCCCAGGGACGCCTGGCGCCTCCGTCCGGAGATCCAGCTGAAGTCTGAGGCCTGGCTGCTCAGTGTGGAGCGGTGGGTGGAGCGGTAACTGGTATACGAGCCAGTGCGCTGGCCTGACACGCCCAGCAGCACTCCCAGGCAGGGCAGGTGCTGGGCGATGGCCATTCTGTAGGGACAGCACGTTGGGTGGGGGGATGGACAGACAGACGCAAGATGGAGGCTGGGTGAACAGACTGATACCAGGCTAATGGGAGGGGACAAAGAGCCACTGGGGAATTGGGCATGTTCAGACACTGGGGTGATGAGGATGGAGAGGTAGACACTGGGTCCATGGGCGTGGAGGGAGAGCCTTAGGGTGGCAGGTTAAACCAGATGCTTGGCTTCAGCCCTCAAGGGGCTGGCCCAAGCCACATCTCTGCAAATGGGGACCAGGAATGCTCCTGATCCGCCTCTGAGCTGGATGGGCTGAGGCCTGCCACTGGCCTCAGCAGGGTGGTGAGTTACTGACACCACCAGGCAAAGGGAAGCACTGAAGGCCCCCTCATGGAAGAGGCCAGCCATGCTGGGATTCTATTAGCAGAGAGACCTCTGGGCCAGAACCCCCCAGGCCTCTGCAGGGCCCCTAAAGCAGCGTGAAGCTCTCCCTGCTATGATCTCTCTAGCCTGTCACTATCTAGGGACCTCTCTTGGGAGCAGACAGCACTGCTGATCAGCCATCCTGGCTGGCTTTTGGCCTTAGCTCTGAAAATCCTCCAGTTAGGACTGGATACTGCCCAGGGGCTCTGATGTCCCTCCAAGCTGAGGCCCCTAGGAGCTGGGGCAGTAGAGAGGGTCACACCAATTCCTGACCCCACCCAGTGTCACTAGCTGTTCTTCGCTGCCAGAGTTCCTCACCCAGTGCCTACACAAGAGACAGGAAAGATGGGTGGCCTCTGCCCCCATTTACAGGCCTGGGGATCTGGGACTGGGTCCTGGAGGAGGGCCACACCTGTACTTGGGATGGGTGATGGCGTAAATGATGGGGTTATAGATGGCAGAGGCCTTGGCGATGACAGCTGGCACCGAGTTCACGTAGGGCGTCAGGACATGTGCGTACCTAGAACAGAGAAGCTGTGGTTCCCCTGTCCGCTAGTTCCACCTGGAGACTCCACAGCCCACTTGCCCTCTTAGGAACCTTCTTCCTCTAGGCCAACCAAGCCCTGCCAGGGCACAGCCCAGCCTGGTCCAAACCAACATGACCAAGTCATTCCCAGGGGAGGGACTACGATGCCAGGGAAAATTCTCATCTTCAATGAGCAGGAACCCAGAGAGCAGTTGAGGGAGGAGCACTGAGAAGATGGGCCAGGTTGCAGAGCTTCAACAGGTCCCACTGTCTCTTGGAGCCTGTGCTGCTGGCAATAAACTTTCTCCACCCCCCAAAGATTCTGGCCCTCTGCTCAGCTCTTACCACGCCCACCAATCCTTGATGCCCGATGCCCGCCTGGCTGAGAGTAACATCACACGAGGGCCCAAGAGAGAAAAGGCCGTTCCTGTGCAAGAGGAAGGTCTCATACCCACAAACTTGCAAGGACTCATAGTCCTCACTGTCTCAAGTACCTACGTCTATGCTGCTGCAGATGTCAATGTCCCCAGACTCTAGCAGCGAAGGACTAAAGGGTGGGAGGTGAGTAGCTCTCCTGGCTGTGTGCCCACTGCCCAGATGAAGAGGAAACCAAACCTCAGGGAGAGCTGCTTACTCCCAAGAGGTCTGGCAGGACCTGATAGCCCTCGCAGGCCCTCAGGTCAAATCCAGTGCAGCCCAGAACTCCCCCAGCATGTGTCCTAGTGCCTCCGCGGGGCATCTCACAGCAGGGGGGAGAATATGGCTGTGAGGCTGGACCTATGGCCTAAGGATAGCATCCCCAGGCTCAGGCTGGGGAGGGAGAGGCTGCCCCAGGGTCCCCTTACACTTCTCCCGCCCCTTCAGCCCCTGCCCAGCCCCTTAGCCACTGCTCACCCAGCAAAGCCCATTAAGGCCACAGTGGAGTAGGGGGCCCAGGAGAGCACAAAGAGAAGGATAACCAGAAGCTCGATCTTGGCCATTTTCCACTCGTTCCGCAGCCGCTGCCGTTGCCGGGGGCATTCACCATGACCCCCGCAGGCCCCGAAAGTCTGGAGAGCTCTAGGAAGCGTACAGAGTCTGGGTCTGGCCCCACTTGGGTTGCAGTGAGTGCCGGGGTCACGGCTACCCTCAGGGAGCCTTCTTGGACCAGCCATCCCTTCCAGTGCAGGTAGCCCTGACTCTCGGAAAGTTCCCCATTATATCCACCCTAAGCTGTCTCCCTGGGGTTCTACCTGTGGTGTCTTCTCTGGCTCCCAGACCCCTTGACTAAGACTGAGGGCTCCCTCCTCAGATGACTGTTTCCTGAGGCTTTTCTAAGCACCCAGGTTGTACTGGTCTGTAGGTTCCCCCTCCCCATAAGCACATGTGCTCAGCTAGTCTTTGCCCATCTGGGGCTGGGAGTGCCCTGGGGGTCATGGGCAGCCTTGGCGAAGAGGAACAGCCCCCCTCCCATCTAGCCCCTCCTTCATGCCCAGCTCTTACTGGCCAGTCTCCCGGATGGCCTTGAAGATGAAGATGTAGCAGTAGACGATGACAAGCAGTGGGAGGAGGAACACAAAGCAGAAGAGCAGCATGGTGTAGGCGCGAACCGTCGGCGTGAAGCTCACATAGTCCCAGGAGCAAGAGGTTAGAAGCCCTTCGGGCACGTAGGCACCTGGGAAGCAAGGGCAGGTGCTTCGCCTTCAGGGCAGCGTTGACTTGGGCCCCTCATCCAGCAGGTGCTTTGGGTGTGGGGTCTGGGATTCTCAAACACTGGCCCCAGGCCCAGCCCTGCCCAGTAAAGTGGAGAAGTTGGGGCACGTGGAGGGTAGCTTCCCAAACTGGTTCTAGCAGGAAACAGCCGGCAAATTCCACTGCTACCCAATCTTGCCAGTTTGGTAGAGACCTCACTGTGGCCCCAGGATCTTACTCCCCCAAATTTCAGCCAGCTTCCTGGTTGCTACCAGCTACCTTGCTGCTAACCCTCCTATCCTGCCGAGGCCTCAAAACCCAACCCCTGCCTGTCTGACTCAACGCAAACTCAGCATCAGATGCACCTGTCACTTCCTGCCAGGCAGGAATCACGTGGCCCTTCCCCTCTGTATTTGGGGTTGGGAGCCCAGGTTATCCTCTGATGGCTGATGGTACAGCCTTGTTCGGAACACCCATTTACTTTGAGTCTTAAACAGTCTCTTGGCCCCTCCTGCCAGACGGTCGACCAAAGCCCGCCTACGTGCCCCTTGAACATGCCCCTCCCAGCCTATCTTCCCACCCCCTGATTCACCAAGCCCACTTACTCCAGCCAAAGAAGGGGGGTAGACTCCAAGCCAGGGCATAGAGCCACACGCCCAGCAGGGCAAGCGCCGCCCGTCTCTTGGACACCATTCCGACGGTGGCCAGTGGGCGCGTGATCACCAGGTAGCGGTCCAGGGCGATGGCCGTCAGGGTAATCATGGAGGTGATACCAAAGAGAGCCCCGCAGAAGGCATAGAATTCGCAGCCTGTGGGCACAGCTCCCCGACCTCAGTCCTTGGCAGAGAGCCCATCAGATACCCCAGGTGAGGGAGGGTCCGGGGACTGGGACTCAGCTCCTGTCCTACCTTTAAGGAAAGCAGGGCTATGCCCCTCCCCACCCTGCCTACTTCCTACATCTAATCCAGGCTGCTGGAAGCCTCTTGCTAACTCATGAGGCTGATGGTGACTACCAACTCTTGGCCCGGGAAGAGTACATCACCTTCTCATGGGGGCCACCCTCCACCGTGGACCTCTCCCGCCCCACCGCTCCTGCTCCCCGCAAGCAAAAGGGAGTCCCGGGCGTCTACCTGCCTCTCCAAAGAGCCACTGCTTATAGAGGCTGCTGGCGAAGAAGACGGGGGCTTGGGTGAAGGACATGAGGAAGTCGCTGATCGCGAGGTTGATAACGAACATGTTGGCGGGTGTCCTAAGGCCTCTGCTCCTGTGAGGGGCCAGAAGCCGTCAGGCGGTGTTTCTGCTGGGGTGCGTCCCTCAAATAGAGATGCACGCATGCGCGTGCGCACATAGGCGTACGCATGCGTGGTCGTGTGCCTGCGTGTACCTGCGCACGGGCACGAGCTGCTGGACCGCAGACCCATCCCGCTTCCCAGTTGAATACCAGCCAATCAGCTCTGGAGCCTGGCAGTGTGGGTTGAGAGGTGAGACTCCTCAAGGAGCCTCTCGTGTCCGCGTTCTCCCAGTGTCTCTGCAGTCTTCACCCCACCCGGGGGGGGGGGGGAGGTAGAAAACTGGAGAGAAACTGATGACGATGCCCCCAGGGCCAGGCACTTTGGCAAACCTCATCTCTCGAAATCATCCATTTTCATGTTTATGCCCCCCCCCATTTTCCAGATGAGAACACTGAGGCTCCCACCCGTGAAGTGGCTTGCTCCAGATCTCAAGACTCAGTAAGTGGCACAGCCAGGATTCACTCATTTGCTGGGCTCCGCACATTCAAAAACTTACTTAATCATCACATTGACTCCATGAAGTAAACCATAACACCATTTTGTAGACAAGAAAATAGACTCAAAGAGGATAACTTGCCCAGAGTCATTTCAGCTAGTAGGTGGTAGGGCCTGTCTCAGCCATTCAGCCTGTGAATAGGGCAGATAGGGACAGAAGACAGAGGTAGTGGCCAGGGCTGATTGCTGTAAGACTTGAGGACTCAGGACCCCGGTATCAGGGCTGCTCTTTGAGGCAGAGGAAGGACGCCCCCTGGGGCAGATGATGGTGGGGGTGAGCTGAGAGCAGAGCAGAAGAGGTAAAGACGTGTGTTGTAGGGACGCCTGTCCTACACAGAGAGTGTGCCTGGGGCCCAGCTGATTGTGCCACTCAAGCTTCCCTGAGCTACTTCTTGGCCCCATCCCTGAGTTTGAAGATGGAGGCCTGAGCCTAAGACAATTGGCTCCAACCTCCCCTGCCAGGCTCAACGTTCCCTGGCAGAGCTGGCACCAGAATTGCTGCCCTGTGTTGCGCCCTATCTCTGCGTGGATCTCTGCTCTCAGTGCTCAGGCCTCCCACCCTGTTAACCAGGCACCTGCAGAAGGTATAGATGACCGTCAGATTTCCCAGCATCCCTGTCAGCCCCACCAGCAGGATCACTGTGCCCAGGGTGTAGTGGGCATGGTCTGGAACATCAGCCGTGGGGAAGGGGACCCAGGCAGCATCCCGAACCCTGGCTGCCTGTGGAGAGACAGAGAAACAAGGGAGTCACGTGATCCTTGCACTTTCAAATAGTCTTGAGAAGGAAGGGTTAGGGTTCCCAGTGGTGCAGGCTCAGGGTGACAAAGCTACTTGCCCATACAACTGGCGAGCAGCTGAGTTGGAATGGAAACATAGGTCTCCCTAAAGTCAAGCCCAAGCTCCTATACCATGGCACAGAGGCACAAGGTTCCTAGGAGTGCACTCGGATCACCTCTTGGAGGCTGACAGTACAGACAGAGACATGTTCGGCAAGCAGGAGCATGGCTGGAGTGACTCTCTTTTGCCTTAGGGAGAAGTCAGAGCTGTCTCCTGGGTGCCTTTCTCTCTGCTACATCCCAAGTGTCTTAAACAGTCAGCTGTGGTATTCCAGTCCCCTTGAACTCTGGGGAGGTGGAGCAGAGTGGAGCCCCTCTCCTTGGGCGTCTCTACCCTCCTAAACCTCAGAGGAGGTTGTATTCTCCCACTATATAACTAGCTAGGGCTGACCTTGACACCTGGCATGAGAATGAGGGAAAGAATTGTCTTTTAAAAGGAGAACTCATGGTTTCCCGTTGTGGCTCAGCGAGTTAACGAACCCAACTAGCTTCCATGAGGACGCGAATTCGATCCCTGGCCTTGTTCAATGGGTTAAGGATCCAGCATTGCTGTGAGCTGTGATGTAGATCACACATGCAGCTCGGATCTGGCATTGCTGTGGCTGTGGTGTAGGCCGGCAGCTACAGCTCTGATTGGACCCCTAAGCCTGGGAACCTCCACATGCCGTGGGTGTGGCCCTAAAAAATAAATAAATACAATTAAAATAAAATAAAAGGAAAACTCGGGCCTCCCAGGTCACTGTAAGGAGGTCATGATCCTATGAGGCCAAAACAAGGGGCTTTAAAGAGCTGTCTCCCATCCCAGCTCCTCTCCAGGGAAGGAAATGGTTTAGTTTTTGTCCTTCCCTGGCTCTTATAGCTACTGGAAACTTCTCATCCTGTCCACAACCTAGGCCAGCACCCCATAGTCCTGAGGGTACCCTCATCCCTTCCCAGTTAATGATGGGCTTGTTGGGGTATACCCCTGGGACCTGGCTAAGATGATAGAGGCAGCAGAAGGCACCTAACACCTCACTCTGAGCTGGACAAATCCAGAGGCCCGGGGTATGCCTTCATCTCTGAAGACTCTGGGTGGCAGGGTGGGGGTTCCCCACCACCCTCAGAAATAAGTGGATGCAGCCAAGGGCAGGCCTGGGCCATTCCAGCCCTTTGACCCATGGGGCTGGTCTGTCTGTTGCTCATATGCTCTCTGTGGGGAATAAAAACTTGCCACTCTATCCTCTATTGGTCTCTTTGTGCAGGACAGTTCAGAGAGATCCAGTGACATGCCCAAGGTCCCCACAGCAGAGCTCAGGCCTTTTCTACCTGTCTGTCAAGGCACCAGGAAGGGCACCGGGGTCGGGGAGGGAAGGCTCTGCGTGCGCACACTCATTCCAGGCTTACCGTGGGGCTGATGGGCAGAGGGTGGCCTAGGATGGAGGTGCTGCTCCGAAAGCTGTCCCATCTGCTGGGGGAGGCTGGGGTGGCCATGCAGCTGGACTCCAGGACTGGGTCTGGCGGCGCTCTTGGCCGTGAAGGAGGGTTCATCCTGAGGTAAGGTGGTCCTTTCTCAAGCCCACAGAGGTGTTAAGGGCAGGAGCAGCTCAGGACGTTAGCTGCGCCCCGCCTCCCAAATTTCCTCCATCCTCAGCATTCCTTCCTTCCTGGTCCCCCGGATGCCTGCTACTGTGTCCAGCGTGGACCCAGCCTGTTCTTAGGGCTGATGGCTTCTCTGTGTCCAGTGAAGCACAAAGGAGAGAGTGTCACAGTGATGTTGACTCAACAGTCACAGGGGCCGTCCCCACCTTTAAGTAGCTGAGCTGGGAGCGCACATGCCCAGTCACTCAGCACCTCCGGCTCCCTCAGACACAGGTCCCTGATGATGGCAGCATGCATGTGTGAATGTGTGTGAGTGTGTGTGTGTGTGTGTGTATGTGTGTGCGCGTGTGCATGTGTGCATGTGCACGTGTACCAGTGAATACGGGAGTGTGTGTCCGTGTGAATGTGTATATGTGCATGTTTCAGGGGAGCTTGCTGGGTTCAGGCTTCTGGACTTCGTCCTTCTGTCTGACCAGGGTCTCTTTCTTTCCCAAGCTCATGAAGAACCGCCTTCACCGCCCCCGCCGAGAGCCCCCAGGACTGTCTGCACCCCTCCTCCCAACTTTCCTCCCCAGACTCAGCTTTTCCACGGAGCATCCTACCCTCATGTCTGCCCATAGGACCTGTCACGCTGTCACAACCCTCCCATACAGAATCAAGGCTGGTCACCCCGTGTCACAGATGGAGAGACTCAGAGGATTCCCCAGCATATGGCACAATCAGGGGGAGTTCACAAGGCATTTTTTGTTTGTTTTTGATCATAAACTTTTCTTACTGAAATATAAAGATAAAAAAAAAAAAAAAACACTCACAAAGCTGGTAGAGACCTGGGAGCTCACCCCGGCCTAGCCCGAGGCAAGTATCAGAGGTTGAAGGGACCCCCCCCGCCCCAGGCCACACCTACCTCTTGGAGGAGGCAGTAGGACCAAAAATGAGAGCCCCAGAGCTGGAGAGGAGGAGACTGTACACGCCATTTCCAAGGGGGGGGTGCCCAGCTTCCAGGAATGTCCCCTGTGGGTGCCGTGTCCTGAGGCACAGTGCTGAGATTTGAGGAATGGAGTGGAGGGAAATACCATCGCCTCTTCCATGTCTTTACAAACAGTTCTCTTAGAGCAGCAGATTCAGGCTGTGGGGGCAGGAGCACCCACACTCAAAGGAAGACGGCGCTTCCCAGCGGGCGCCAGCATGAGCCTCAGATGCACATCCTTCTGAGGCCCCTCCTTTGCAGGTCTCTGGCTCGCGAGGCTCATTGTGGGTGGTGGGTTGTGGGGGGAGCTGGGGGAAGAAGCTCAGTGCAGGGACACACACTCAGAGTCCTCCCAGTTTCCCTCCTGGCCGGGTCCCATGCCCTCAGAGACCAGCCTGGCATCCTTCCTCTCCCAGTGCTGAGGGCAGGGTCACCTCAGTGCTCAGTGACAGCTGCTGGTTCCCGGTGCTTCTGTGGCCCCAGGGACCCCTGAGCTGATAGCAGGGCTGCCACACCCCCGCCCAACTCCCCTCTCCACAGTCTCCCCCTTTCCCCTGCCCCTCTCCTTAGAGCCCTAAAGGCATTTGGAAGCACAGATCCAGTCAGATAACCTCATGCTTAACCCTTTGATGGCTTCCGTTGCTCTTAAGCCATAAACAAAGCCTGGATGTATCAAGTGGGTAAGAAAAATGCAATATCATCCAGTATAGAGAGATAAGAAATGGGTTTTTGGGGGAAAATAAACTTCCAGGGGACAGCAGAATAGGCATGCTGTCCCTCGCTTGGTGTCTGTGTTGCTGTCATGGGTCAGGATGCCCTCACAGGGCTCTGTGTTCCCCCAACAGAGACCTACAACCCCTGCTACTCCCCCTTTCGAATGCATGCTCCACAGCAGCCCTATTTCAGGAATGAACAGCCAAGCTCAGGCGCCAGGCAGTTTGCATGCAGCTGCCAGCCGTGCAGGGAGGTGTCTGAGAGTGCCAGCTGCCAGCACCTGGAGACCTTACTGGAAGGTGGATTCAAGCGGCCTGGTCTAATCACAGGAGCAGTCAAGTTCAGGTGCCATCTCTCCTGCTGCGTGAGAAGGAGCCAGCTTGGTGCTGGTGACCTGAACTTCTGGGCCTACCTGGCAAGGAGTCGTGCTCTGGCCAGGCTGGCCACCTCTCAGACCACACTGTATCCACAGTCCCGCGGTCACCCAACCCCTGCTCACGCACTGCTGTGGAACCTCCCTCCCACCCCTTCTCTGGGTTGCAGCTCAAACATCATCAAGGTGTCAAGGAATCCAGCCTGAGGACCTAACTGTTCACAGCCTCCTGCTTATCCCTAGGAGCACTTACTGATGGCATCATTTATAGTGACTGTCCTCCAATTGTGTCTTTCTCCCTCTCCGGACTGCAAGCAGGGATATTTTCCTCCCCATTGTGACCTGTTGCCCAGCAGAGTGCCCGGCACATTGTTTCAATGAAGTAAAAGTCTCCCTGGTCCTTTCTTCTCAAAGTGTGGTTCAAGGACCCATCCCATTAGTATCACCTGGAGCTTGTCAAATCAGGTGATCCACACGTTCAGTGGGAAAGATGCTGACCTAGACTTTCCGAGGGCTTGGAGACTGGTGGCAGGTGCTGGAAGCCATCTGAAGGGACACTGAGGCATCCAGAGATTAGCAACGGCAGGACGCACTGCCGCAGCCTAGGCTAGGAGGACAGCAGGAGGAAGGTGGGATTCCAGGGGCTGGGGCTCTCCAGCAGGGGACCACAGAGGAGGGTGCTGGAGGTGGGGTCAGGAGCCTTGGTGGGGACGTGGCGGCCAGTAGAGGTGCCACGGCGATTAGAACGCAGGCTATGGATGCCCACCACTCTCCTCTCTGATCTCCCACCCTTTTCAGGTGCCTCACAGTGACAGAACCTATCTGGGAGCCAGAGGTAGGGGTCCTTGAGAGATGTGGTTTCCTCGAACAGAAAGCAGAGCAGGAAAAGGGTCATGGAGCACACACGTGTCATCCCTCCAAGCTACCCCCACCTGCCACTATAGCCAGTAGATACCACTCCCACTCCTAGCCAAGAGGTTAGCCCTCCCAGTTTGCCCAGATCAGGTGTTCTTGATTTTCTCAGGTGTTTTGATTTTCTCACCCCACCCCATGGAGAAATGGCCCATGCCCTGGGTGAGCAGTAAAGCCAGCTCTCTACCTGGCCAGTTTCCATGTCTCCCATGGAGTATGCCCAGCCACTCTTCTACATCCCCATTGCCCGCCCCCCCCCCCGCCCCCCAGCCCACTAGCCATGCCAGGGAGATCTGAAGGTACTGAGTATGTCTTGCAGTATTTGGAGCCCTTCCCCACAGCTCTGCACTGACTCACTGCCTGCTCTTCACACTTTGCTGGTATGTCTGGAAGTGGGAAAAGCTTTCCAGGCCCCTCATCCACTGGGGAGTACTAAGGGCTTAGGGATGGGGAGGGCTGAGAGCTGCCCTGGAGGTGGAGCCAGGGAGGCAGGAGATGATGTGTGATATTAGATCGGGCAAGAGTTAGAAGCATCTCAGCAGTGGCCCTCAGTAGACCCATAACCTTACTTGTTGGGGGACTTGAATCAACAAGCGTCACGCACGCTGTCCACACCCACCCTGCCCCCAGTGCCAAAATTTGCATACAGGTCTTCTGAGCCACAGAATGCCTGTCTTTTGCAGAGAAGTCCCAAAGCCCTTGGAAGGAAAGTCCACAGTCCCTGCATTTCTGTAATTCTGGCCACAGCACCCAGCGTCTGAGGAGGCAAATCTCTCTGCTCTCCAGCCTTGTCTTGCAGGTAGCACTGTAACGCCTTTCCCATCCTGTCCATCCCTGGGGATCAGTTTCCTCCATCTGGGGCTGGCCGGGGCTATCTGGCTACCCAGAGACTCCTGGGAAACTCCTTGGAACTGTTGCCAGGGAAATACTAAATGTCTTCATGAATATACTCCTATAAGCACCTGGCCAGCAGCTTACATGGACCCACCCTCACCTGGATGGAACCTGTTGGGTTCCAGGCAGATACTGTCGGGAAAGGGCCCTCTCTCCTTCGCATGGCCTGAGGGAGGGCAATCAATCAGAAACTCAGAAAATCCTTGCTTTTCTGCTGTGCATCTGCCCTTCGGGAGCCAGCCAACTGGCCCAGGGGTCCTGTTAATGTCTCTGGCCAGTCTCTCTCTGTTGCTCTTTCTACCTTATTTCTTTTCTGGGGTGCTCCCACAGAGCTCCCCCCTATGCAGCTTATGCTAGCCAAAGGGAGTCAGACAAGGGAAGAGCCATGGGGCAGGGTCTGCACAGCACTGTGGGACTGTTTGTTTTCTATCCCTACAGCAACACCCACTGTGGCTCCTGGGCTTGCCACCCCTTGGTGCTCACATTCCTGCCCTGGGGTCCTGACCCAGGGCACTCAAAGCTGTCCCCTGTGCCATTTCCACCTGGGCCATGCAGGTTGTCTCAGTGGGTCCAGCACGGGGGTCTTCAACTTCGTACCCATCCAAGTGCTATGCACTCATCATAAAACTACAGTTCCCGCGTGCCATGACAGGATCGGGGATGTCTTGGGAGCACTGGGACGCAGGTTTGAGCCCCCACTCAGCACAGTGGGTTAAGGATCCGGCATGGCCACTGCTGTGGTGTGGGTTGCAGCTGCAACTGGGATCTGATCCCTGGCTCAGGAACTCCATATGCCACAGTGTGGCCAAAAAAGAAAAACATACAACCCCCCCCCAAAACAGCTACGACAGTGTGCCACAACCTGGGCTGGCATCAGTCACGGTGGCTGCCCCGGGTATGCCTGCTGTGTAATACAGTCACCCTTCAGAAAATGCCCCTCCCCCGGCCTTAGCTAGAGCCTTCTTTTAAGGGAGTCAAGGCCAGTTAATATGTGCGACAGAGGACTTAAGAAACAAAAAGTCAAGGAAAACATGAGTAAGGCAGAAACAAACTGTTAACTAGAGAACTGATTACATACCCTCAAGGGGCATGTGGGTGTGAAAAAAACCCATCAAGTGGGCGGTCCTGTATTTTTATACACCTTGGGCACACCTAGCCCATTAAAAGCAATAACTTGCTACAGGACTTAAAAAATGCAATTTAGGGGGGATAAAATGGGTGAAGGTAGTCAGAAAATACAAACTTCCAGTAATAAAATAACTAGGTCCTGAGATGTAGTTTAACATGTTTAATAATACTGTGTTGTATATTTGAAAGTTGCTAAGAAACTGGATCTTAAAAGTTCTCATCACAAGAAAAAAATGTTGTAATTGTGCGGTAATGGATGTTAACTTATAGTGGTGATCATTTTTCAATATACACAAGTGTCGAATCATTATTTGTGTACCTGGAAATAATGAAATGCTATATGTCAACTGTATCTCAATTAAAAAAAAAAAAAACAAGAAATTCACTCAGAGCTTTTGACGTTTCCTAGCTGGCACATGGAGCACCCTAACTAGGGCACACGGAGAGGCTCTATCTACCCTAAGGGTTATTGTATATATTTTTGTTACCTTTTGGTGACATTTTGAGAAAATTTTCTTCCTCAAAGTGTTTTAACTGATTCTTTTTTTTTGCTTTTTTTAGGGCCACATACACTGCATATGCAGGTTCCCAGGCTAGGGGTCAAGTTGGAGCTGCAGCCTACACCACAGCCACAGCCACAGCAACACCAGATCCCAGCTGCATCTGCAACCTACACCATAGCTCATGGCAACGCTGGATCATTAACCCACTGAGCGAGGCCAGGGATCAAACCCGTGTCCTCATGGGTACTGTCAGATTCGTTACCACTGAGTCACGTTGGGAATGCCGACCCTGTGTGATATTACCTGTGACTTCGTCACCACTGGAAATCACTGCTCCTTTTCTATGACAGTAGAGTTGTTGCTGACAGTGGTACAATATTTGTTTTGCTCATCACCTTTCCAAAATTACAGCCCCACCTAAAGTCCCCACCAGGTCTTGTTGCTGGTTCTTTAAAAAACACACATTTTACTCCATCACAACTTTATGATTTAATATTTTTGTAACAATGGTTCACAGTAATTGGTTTCCTTTGTAATTCTGTGTATTTTATTTCATGAATTGAAAACATTATGGGAAAGGATTCCATAGGCTGCAGAAAACTCCAAAGGGGTTTCTGGCATAATGAAAGTTAAGAACTGTGGAGTAGGAAATGAGGCAGGGGGTGTTCAAAGACCAGGAGATGGGAGCCATGATTTGGGGAGCAAGAGGCATCTTCCCCTGGGTCCCCCCGAGGACTGCCTGGAAGTTTTAGGAACTACCCATTCTGGGAGTTCTTGTCATGGCTCAGTAGAAACAAATCTGACTAGGAACCATGAGGTTGCCAGTTCGATCCCTGGGCCTGCTCAGTAGGTTAAGGATCCAGCATTGCCATGAGCTGTGGTGTAGATCACAGACGTGGCTCAGATCTGGCATTGCTGTGGCTGTGGCATAGGCAGGCAGCTGTAGCTCCAATTAGACCCCTAGCCTGGGAACCTGCATATGCCACGAGTGCAGCCTTAAGGAGCGAAAAAAAAGAACTAACCCATTTGGAGATCCCTTTGTGGCTCAGTGGGTTATGAACCAAATATTATCCATGAGGATGAAGGTTCAGTCCCTGGCCCTGTTCAGTGGGTTAAGGATCCAGTGTTGCCATGAGCTATGGCGTAGACTGCAGATGCGGCTCAGATCCCATGTTGCTATGGCTGTGGTGTAGGCCAGCAGCTGCAGCTCCGATTTGACCCCCAGCCGGGAACTTCCACATGCCACAGGTGTGGCCCTAAAAAGCAAAGAAAGAAGGAAGGAAGGAAGGAAGGAAGGAAGGAAGGAAGGAAGGAAGGAAGGAAGGAAAGAAAGAAAGGGGGAAAGAAAGAAAGAAAGAAAGAAAGGGAAGAAAAGAAAAACACTACCCATTCTGCTGGGAGACTCAGTCTGGGCCAGCCCAGGTGTTCAGCTTTTCCTGGGTCCTCTGAGCCAGCTGAACCAGCAGGAGTCTGAGAGAACTTCCTGGCCCCAAGACCCCACGATCCATCCCAACTCCTGAGCCTAGAGCCTGGCTGCATGTCCTGCCTTCCCCTTTCCTCAGATAAACCATGATCCTTGCAGCCGGCAGAACTGACCAATGCTCCGAGGGCGGAATGTCTGCGGAAGGCCTGGGCAGCCCAGAGATGAGGGTACTCCAGTGTATGACCCCTGAGACAGTCTGAGCAGGTGAGCTGCACTTGGGACCATGCCTCACTGGAGAGACAGGGGCTCCTGGGCGTTCCCGAGAGGGCTGGACAGAATATAGAGGTGGAGACAGAGGCCAAGAGGTGGGAACCGTGTGCAAGGCTGAGTCCTTGTGCCTGGGGCTCCACCATCTCCTGTCATTTGACACGAAGGGAATGGAGGCCCAGACTGCTGGCCTGCCTCTGCTCTTTTCACTCCAAGAGGCTGCCATCCCCACCAGGAGCCTCGCCTTCGCTGATCATCTAAAAGCTTCTCAGAATCCTAGTTCTAAGAGCAAAACCGTCACAGCTTCTCCCTGAAGACTGGGAAGCCTACGATTTCACACCAACAGGAAGACCATATGCAGCAGTGGGCAGGGGTGAGTAACCACTGGGTAGCGGTGAGTAGCTTCGGGAAGGGATTGAGGAGTGGGAGCTCGTAGCTCCCCCCACACCTTAAATCTCCATGAATGGGCCTGGGAAGGTATCCCTAGACTTGTTTTGTAGTTTTTATTTGTGTGATGTAATTGATACCAGCACCTCCCTTAAAAATGAAATCGTAGGGAGTTCCTACAGTGGGACAATGATCTGGCTTGTCTCTGTGGTGTAGGTTTGATTCTTGGCCCGGGGCCCTGCGCAGTGGGTTAAGGATCTGGTGTTGCACATAGGTCACAGTTCTGGCTCAGATTTGTCCCTAGCTGGGGAACTTCCTTATGCCTCAGGTGCAGCAAAATAGAAAAAGGAAAAAAAAAGAAATCATATTGAAAAGCTTATACCAAAAATAGTTCCCACAGCAAAGGAAACCATCAAAAAACCCCAAAAGACCACCTATGGAATGGGAGAAAATAGTTGTAAATGATGCAACTGACAAGGGCTTAATCTCCAAAATATATGAACAACTCATACAACTCAACAACAACAACAATAAACAAACAACTCATTTGAAAAGTGGACAGAAGACTAGCTAAACAGACAGTTCTCCAGAGAAGACATAGGAATGGCCAACAGGCACATGGAAAAATGCTCAACATCACTAATTATTAGAGAAATGTAAATCAAAACTGCAGTGAGATACCCCCTCACACTGGTGAGAATGTCTGTCAATAAGTCTACACATAACAAATGCTGAAAGGGAACCCTCCTACCCTGTTGGTGGTATAACCACTATGGAAAACAGTATGGTGGCTCCTTAGAAAACTAAATATAGAATACCATATGATCCAGCAATCCCACTCTGGGCATATACCTGGACAAAACTTTCATTCAAAAAGATATATGCACACCTATATTCATTGCAGCACTATTCACAATAGCCAAGACATGGAAACCTAAATGTCCAGTGACAGATGAATGGATTAAGAAGATGTGGTACATATACACAATGGAATACTACTCAGCCATAAAAAAGAACAAAATAATGCCATTTGCAGCAACATGGATGGAACTAGAGATTGACATACTAAGTGAAGTTAAGTCAGAAAGAGAGAGATAAATACCATATGATGTCATTTATATGGGGAATCTAAAATATGGCACAGGTGAACCTATGTACAGGACAGAAACAGACTCACAGACACAGAGAACAGACTTGTGGTTGTCAAGGGAGAGGGACAGGGACTGGAATGGACTGCGGGTTTGGGGTTAATAGATGTAAACTACTGCATTTGGAGCGGGTAAGCAATGAGATCCTGCTGTATAGCACAGGGAACTATCCAATCACTTGTGATAGAACATGATAGAAGATAATATGAAAAAAAAATGTGTGTGTATATATATATGACTGGGTCACTTTGCTATACAGCAGAAATTGACAAAATATTGTAAATGAACTATAATAAAAATTTTATAAAAAAGAAAACACACACAAAAAATAGTGCCCAGTTCAATCACTTCTACTCCCCAGTTCCACTTCCTAGAGCAATCGTTTTCAACCCTTTGGTATTTTTTTTCCTGCTATTTATTTCTCTATTTATCAATAAAAGGCTTACACTGCTGAACCTTGTCTAGAAGTCTGTGGAAAGAGACTTTTCCTGTTGTTGGTTAAAGCCCCACAGCAGAAGTCAAGAGGCTTAAGGGTCCCCATGAAAGCAGCTCTTTTGCCCCTTTCCTGTATGTCCATTTCTGTTCTCTTTAACATTAAAAGAACCTAATTACAGGAATGAGATTGCTAAGCAATTGAAACTAACTCCTGACTTAATGCTCTCCTGAAGGCATTTCATGCCTTGCCTAACCTGTTGACTCTTTTTCTAAATAAAAAGAAATAAAAATGAAGACTAGCTACCTACCCCCACAGCCCCTTGAGCAATCTTGCAGGCAGATCACGTAGGCAAGATACCAGCTGAAGAGTCAGCCAGTCTGCACGCACTGGAGAATGAGGCGGAACCCAATCTCCTGCCTCAATGATTCACTGAGATTCTCCCCACTCTGTTTTTTTGTCATTACCATTGTTTAACAAGTTCATAGGAGTTCCCTTCGTGGCTCAGTGGTTAATGAATCCGACTAAGAACCATGAGGTTGTGGGTTCGCTCCCTGGCCTTGCTCAGTAGGTTAAGGATCCAGCATTGCCGTGAGCTGTGGTGTAGGTTGCAGACGCGGCTGGGATCCTGCGTTCCTGTGGCTGTGGCAAAGGCCGGCGGCTACAGCTCCTGTTAGACCGCTAGCCTGGGAACCTCCATATGCCTCGGGTGCGGCTCCCTGATAAAGGCAAAAAGACTAAAAAATAAAAAATGAAAACAGTCACAGTTGAGCAGAATCTTCCAAGTTGGTCTCTGGACATGAGTGCAACATCTCCCCAGATAACCAGGTTTCTGATTGAAGCAATTTTCCTTTCTACTGACACTTGCCTCTTGAATTATTGGCTTATGAGTGACAGGCAACTGAACCTGGGTTCAGTTATACCACATTCTAGAAAGGACAATATAGAGCTGCTCCACAGCCCTCTAAAGCCACTTCAGAGGAGCCCAAACTGACACCCCCCCACCCTCCAACTCCTCCCATGCCCCACTACCCCAACCCACCCCCTCCCTTGGCCAGCATCAGACTTTGAAGGGAGTGTGCTGGTACTTCCCCTCCATGGGGCTGGAGACTGAGTGTCCCCACCCCCACTTCTTCATAGGGGTACGTGGCTGGGCTGTTTGTTGCGGGACCCCTGATATCTTTTTCCAGACAGGAGCCAAGTGGAGAAGAGGGCTGGTCGGGGAGGGGGCTGTCTCAGCACTCACTCTGTTAGTTACTGAGGGAGAGAATATCTGTGAGGAAGTCCTGAGAGTTTTCTTTGTTTGCATTTTTTTTTTTTTTTAGGGCCACACTGGAAGCATATGGCAGATCCCAAGCTAGAGGTGGAACCAGAGCTACAGCTGCCGGCCTCTGCCACAGCCACAGCCACACTGGATCCCCGAGACACTGAGCAAGGCCAGAGATTCAACCTGCATCCTCATGGATACTAGTCAGATTTGTTTCCATCGCACCACAACAGGAACTCCCCTGAGATTTTTTTTTTTTTTATGGCCGCCCCTGCAGCATATGGAAATTCCTGGGCCAGGGATTGAATCCAGGAGTCCAAGCTGTGGCAGTGTATGATCTTTAACCCACTGAGCCAACCCCTGACTCCGAAGTGACCTAAGTCACTGCAGTTGATTCTTAACACATTGTGCAACAGCAGGAACTCCTTTAATTAGACTTTTGAAATCTATGACTAGGAAGTCTCTCCATAAACATTGACTTGGTTTCTCTCTCTCTCTCTTTTTTTTTTTTTTTTGGCTTTTTAGGGCCACACCCACAGCACATGGAAGTTCCTAGGCTAGGGGTCAAATCAGAGCTGCAGCTGCCAGCCTACACCACAGCCACAGCAATGCCAGATCTGAGCTGCATCTATGAACTACACTGCAGCCCATAGCAACACCAGATCCTTAACCCACTGAGCGAGGCCAGGAATCAAACCCACGTCCTCACAGACACTAGTCAGATCTTTCATTGATGAGCCACAACAGGAACACCTGACTTGGTCCTTCTTGAGGCTCATTTTCCCATAGCAATGGATGTGGGATTCTGGGGTGTGGGCCTGGTCAGAGATTTGTAAGGTTTGGCCTCTCCCGCCTTCCCCAGCTCCCTCCACATCACACATCCTCCACACAGTACAGCCACCCCTGCATACAGCAGCTCCCTGGACCTTGCTCAATGGAAAAGCCCAAATTAGAACAAACTACCTTAACTGGGGGATCTGAAATTAAAATATTATTTGATTTCACAGAAACTTGAACCTAAGAACCTAAAAGTTCTTTAAGCACATCCACCCTCCCAACCTCCCACTCCCTCCTCAAATCCCAGGTCTAATTAAAAAGCACAATTGGAGCATTAGACCCGTCCCCGCACAGCTGAGCCTTGAATTGGAGTTTCCCTGGGTTCAGGTTTCTGACCTTTAGACTTGTTGTGCAGGAGTGATGTTTCCCCATGAGAAAGAATCCAGGCCTGGGGATCCCTGAGTATTTTGTTTTCAAATTCATGGAAGAAAGCTGAGCTGCTTTTTTCTCCATCACAGGTTTTGCTGTCCCTGCCTCTGGTTAGTGTCCCTGGAGAGGCTAGAATCCGGGAAGGGGGGATGCCTGAGTGTGAGACCTCGGATGACCCCGAACCCCAAGACCTAGTCAAAGCTCCCTCCTGGGTCCATCACCTGCTGAGGACACAAAGACAGAGGTCTGCAGGAGGTGGGAGCAGAGCTAGGATTTGAGAAGGAAACTGCCATCAGGAGTAAGGAAGCCTCCCTTAGAACCAGTGCTCAGGACTCCCTGAGGAGGGCAGAGGTTCTCGCCTGAGGGCCGCATCCCTTTGAGGGACAGACCCCCTCCCCACCCTTCTGCTTCCCTCTCTGCCCTGGTCTTGGGTCTGGCCTCAACTGTCCCACACTCAGGGCTGGCTTCTAACCAGACCATGTGCTGATGCTGTATATGAGTGGGGCTGACCTGAGAGGGGTCCAGGAATGACTTCCTGAGCCTTCCTACTTGTGCCTCTGCAGCTTTACAAGGAGAGGGACTGTCACTGGTGCTTTACAGGACCTGCCCCCTGCCCATCTGCATAGAGCCCCAGGGACAGGTGCATTCTTCTCGGCCAGCTCTTGAGAACCCACCCAGGTGACACTCTTGCTGTTTTTGATTCAGAATTTCTGGGACTTCATGGAGTTCTCTGGTGGATCAGTGGGTTAAGGATCCAGTGTTGTCACTGCTATGGCTCTGGTTACAGCTGTGGCACAAGTTTCGTCCTTGTCCTAGGAACTTCTACACATGCAAGGGCAGCAAAAAAAAAAAAAAAAAAAAAAAAAGTACTTCTGAGACTTAAAATTTAAGAACACTGAAATATCAAGTGGGAAGAACTTAGCCAGACCTAGGAGTGGTGTAACAAGAGTAGGGAAGGAGAAAATCAGTCAAAGCTGCCATTTCAGGCAAAGTCCTAGCCTCTGCCTAATTCTACTGGGAACTCTGGTGTGTAAATTACTTTTGAGAGTTGACCCAACTTCAGGGCAGGGAAGTTTATCTTTCTTTCACCAGCAGTTCTTGGATAAGGACTATCCTGGAGGGACATAAACATCTAAGCACTTCCATCTCACTCCAGAGCCAAGGGGTGTGGAAACCCAGATGCAGCCCTTAGAAGGGGGCAGGTGCACAGGACTGGTTAGTGGGTGCCACCAAAAATTCTGACTACATTGAGTAAGTAATTGGAATGAGATTCTCAAGACCACTGGTTCTCAGTTAGGCATGGATCCCAGAGTGGGGAGGAAGGTCAGATGTCATTACAGGTGAACTCCAAATTACTGCTTCACCCTCTCTAGGGTAGTCCCTTCCTCCCAAAGGGTTAACATTCCAAATCTGTCCTCCTCTCTTGAGTCTACCTGAGCATCCTGTCCTCTGGCCTGTGTGGTCAGACTCATAAGTTGCTAGAAGAGCCTTTGGCAAATGTTTTCTCAAATGACTGCCCTGACCCAAGTACTTACCTTGCCAGCTCCCCCTGCCCACCCACTATAGTCAACTTTCAGGAAAGAGATTATTTGGCATGTAGATTCCTGTAAATCTAGCCACTGGAATTGACTAGCAATGGGTGTAAAGACGTAAGACTTCTAGAATTTGCTTTTCCTCCTTTTTATATAATAGGATATTTGTCCCCCTCATCTCTTTTGGCACCTCCCACCCCAAGGTCACTGGGAACAAGGACTGAACCTTCTGTGTGTTTACCACTGTGTCCTCAAGTTCCCTGCTGGTGCCTGGAAAAGAGGAGAAGGTGCTAAGTGACTATGTGTTGAGCAGAACTGATGTCACAGGGTGATTTTTGTAAAACAAAGTGCAAAGAAGGAGCTTTGTCTTAGCTTCAATTCCCTGGCAAACAGAGTTTGAGGCAAAAGTTTAGATGTTAACACGTTTGGGAGATTGGATCCCAGGGAAGCAGGAGTGAGATGGGCAAAGAGTGAGAGAAGACAGAAGAGAGGGCATGACTGAACTGGTCAGGATGCTGGATAAGCCCGGCGAGTGCTCAGCTGCATAAGGCATCTTCACAGAGGCCATCTGAACAACCATGATGCCAAGAGGTCTGCTTGGGGGAAGAAGGGAGAAGATTTGACCCACAAACTCCCATCTCCCAGTTGCTGTGTTTACCGTGGAGAGCCTTGCCAGGAGCTCTGCAGCCCTGCACTTGTGGGCGGCGCCCCTGTGGCCCTAGCAGGCATTGAAGAGCTGCATCTAGAGGCCATGATGGTGCACTTTTGGCACTGGCATCACCTCTGTGAGACAGGCCCTCCCCACATGCTGCCCTGTAGCCTACAACTCCGCAGGCTGCCCTGGCAGGCCAAGAAGCATACAGGGGTGCCAGATGGGTCTGCGGCTGCTTGTGTCTCAGGGGGGACAAGCTTCTGAGCAGATGGAGGAGATGGCCTGACTGCCATAGAACTGCTCCCTGACTTAAGGAGCGAGTCTATTGTAATAGGAAAAAGTCAATAGAAGCCATTGGAGCGTTCCTCCTGGCCCAGGAGGAAACAAAAGGAAGTCACCTCCTTGCTTCCCAAGGTTTGAGGTTGTTGAGATTCTGTTTGCCTTTTCTCCTGCACTGGAGAGATTGCTACCAGCTAGCATGGAATATGTGTACGGCTAGGGGAGGTGAGTCACTGAGAACAGAGCAGGAATTCAGATAAATGCAGGCAGAGCTGGTGGTAACCAAGGACTGCCAATAGCCAGGGACCAAATCTAGAGCATATTCAGAGAATTCTTTGTGTGGAGGAAAAGAGGAACCTGATCAAGGGCAGTGGAAGAAGGAGTAACTTTAAACAGATAAACAAATATAGAAGGACAATTTGAGGCGGAGTCTTCTTAGGAAAATCACCTCATATAACCCAATGCATGGCAACTACTTATCAAAATATTTCCATTTTCCAACTTTGGTTCATCGTGAATCCATAAAATTTTTGAGATGTAGAGGAAATAGTTCCGTGTTCATTTAGTTGATTAATTCAGTTACTCATACGTTAAAAGAATATTTCAACCTATAAACATTTCTTTGTCGCATTCCACATTTTGTGAAACAACCCAGTGTCTTTATCTCCCCTGGAGCCTCCTGTTGAGTCATCCAACAGGCTTTTTGAAAAAATTCGCTTCCTGAGAACAGAAAAACAAAAAGCTTTGAGAATTCCAACTCCCTATGTACCATCATAAAGGTCTCAAGGAAATAAGTTTTCAGACGGTGCACTTATTGTAGGTGGGAATGGGGGCCACTGAACCACTCTGTGGAGGTGCGAGGCTGGTGTTACACCCAGGGAGCACCCGAAGCACTCTCTACCAAGGGTGGGAAAAGCAGATGACCCTGAGACTTGTGACATGGTCACAGCAGGTTAGGTTACAAACAAAGGATCTAAAAGGCTTACTAAGGTTTAAAAAAAAATGAAGAAGGAGGTTCACAGGCCAGGGGTTGGATTAGAGATGCAGACTCTGGTATATACCACAGCCGCAGAAACGTGGGAGCTGAGCTGCATCTGCGGCCACAGGTCACTGCAGTGCTGGATCCTTAACCCACTGAGCGAGGCCAGGGATCGAAATTGCGTCCTCATGGATGCTAGTCAGATTTGTTTCCTCTGAGCTATGGTGGGAGAACTTCGATAGATTAAAGGAAATGGAAGTCATGTCAACAGAATGCAACCTGTGACTCAAACTAAAATTTGAAGATAATCAGGGAAATTTGATCCCCGACTGGATATTTGTAAGAAATTGGGGAATTCCCTGGTGGTCTAGTGCTTAGGACCTGGCATTTTCATCACTGTGGCCTGGGTTCAATCCCTGGTCTGGGAAATGAGACCCCACATCAAGTTGTTGCACACCACAGCCAAAAAAAAGGAAAGAAAAAAAGAGAAAGAATTATTCATTTTAAACATGAAGTAATGCTATGATGTTTAGGTTAAAAGAGTTCTTCCTTGGAGTTCCCACCATAGCTCAGAGGAAACAAATCTGACTAGCATCCATGAGGACGCAATTTCGATCCCTGGCCTCGCTCAGTGGGTTAAGGATCCAGCACTGCAGTGACCTGTGGCCGCAGATGCAGCTCAGCTCCCACGTTTCTGCGGCTGTGGTATATACCAGAGTCTGCATCTCTAATCCAACCCTTGGCCTGTGAACCTCCATATGCCATGGGTGCAGCCCTAAACAAGACAAAAAAAAAAAAAGTTCTTTTCTTAAAGATACACATGTCTGGAATTTACTTGAAAATAATCCAGGGGCAGAGGTTTGGGGGGAGACATGGAAGAAGGGTGGCATGTCTATCTCCCGCCCCCAGGGCCATCTGACCTGGTCCCCGATTATTGATCAGCTCTCTACCTGCCCATCTTCCAGCTCTCTGCCCCTGGGCCTTCTGTGGCTTCACTGTGACTACAGCATGATATCATCCGGAGCTTGCGTGTGTGTAAAAGGGGCTGTGTCATGGAAAATATTCATGAGAAGTGTTAAGAGCAGAAAATCTGTGGGGGTGGAGTGGATGCTTACCAAAATTAGTTTAAAAAACAGGGAGGATTTCCCTTGTGCAGCCGGTTAAGGATCTAACAGTAATCACCGCTGTGGTGTGGGTTCGATGCTTGGCCAGGGAACTTTCACATACCATACCCGAGGCCAATCTCTGCCCCCCCCCCGAAAAATCAGAGAGAAGATCTGAAGGAGTTTCAGGCCTTCAGGTCACCAGCAAGAGGGGAAATCCAGGGTGGAGAGAGAGAGAGAGAGTCACCTGGCCAAGGGGAAGTCTGGTCCAAGGTCGGGGTTGCACTGACTGGCAGTACATCCCTGTACCTCCTCCACACCCCCAGCTCTTCAGAAGCAAGCTGTGGCCCTGACAGATCCAATCTGGAACCCTGGCGCAGCCTTCTTTCCCCATCACCTGAGCGGGCCAAAGGCCACACCCGTGGGATTCCTCCCTGTGTGGGTTATGGAACCCAAAGAACTGCCTTTATCTCCAGTGGTCCTCCAGCCAGCTTGGCTGTCCCCTGTGACCTGACTTTGTTCTTTGCTTTCCAAAGAAGGGCCCAGAGATGTGCCCACTCCTCTGCGAGAGCTCTACCTTCCAGCTCTCAGCAAGGAGAGGACTGCTGGTGACAAAGGCAGTGAATAAGCAGACATTAGCTCTGTCTCCCTTTCCTTCCCGCTTCTGTTGGGCCTCTCTTAGGTGCTTCTAACATCCTGGATGGAGGTAGAGCCCACGGGTGCTGGTCAGCTCTGAAAGCCTCTGAGAAGGATTTGCCTTCGTCCATCGATCACCTTCAACTCCTGCAGTAACCGGCCTCCACCAGCAGGGGGTGGAGCGGGCGAGCCCTCGGCGAGCAGCGTCAGTACAAGAAACCCGCCACTGGGTGGCACTGCGGCTCCTCACGAAAGGGAACGGCTCTCAGAGGAGTGGGCAACACCTCTGGGCCCTTCTGTGCTGGGCACTAGGGTTACTAGAGGTACAAGAAATAGATCCTGCCTTCCAGAGCCCATGGTAAGACAGAGCGACACATGGAAAACGAATTAATTGCTCCAACAGCTGGTTCCAACTGAAGGGCCCAAGGGTAGAGGACGCATTTGAGCCCTGGTGTGGGATTCGTCGTTAGGCCGTTCTGGGACAGGCTGGCTGTGGTGGTGCTGGCTCCCAGGGCACAGCGCACAGACATGGGGTGGGGCGACAGGGTTTTAAAGAATCTCTAGGAGGGCGGCGGGTGGGCAGGAAGGGTGGGCCTCTGTGCCAGAGAGCAGTCAGCGCAGCCCTCACCTCCTACCCCGGGAGTGCTTTTTAGCTCCATGAAGCACGCAGCTCGGAGATGTGGAGGAGATGCGCTTGGTGTTAGGACGACTAGAAAATGCTGGAAGCCCCTGGCAGGGATGGAAGACTACTGGCCTCCTGTCCTTTCTCCTGGCTCTCCTGGAGCTCAGCCTCTAGCCCCAGCTCTGGTGCCACCTTAACGCGGTGCCTGGGACCAAGTGCCACACTGAGGTGGTCCATTTACTGCATCTGTAAAAAGGGCCTTTCATATGCACAAATAATTTGAAAATAAAAGCCACAGGATGGGGAAAATAAGTCAAATAGCAACAGTACAGCCTTTGTTGTTTCCTGTAGACCGTGGGCCATGGTCTTTTGGGAGGTGGGGCCACTGCGGGCATCGGACTCCCTCTGTTGACTTCAGGCCTGGCCAGTACCCGTTGGAAAGCCAGACTATATCTTTGTCTTTGGAGAGTGGTTCATCTCCACAGAGTCTGTAAAATTTGATAGCTTTGCAGCAGGGAAACGGTTTAATGTCTGGTAGATATATTTTCATTATAATTTTAAAGACGAAAGATATTTTCATTATAATTTTAAAGACGAAACAAAGACTCTCTATTTTCAAGTTTTCTCTTCAGATATTAACCCATCATGAGGTTAAAACCCACATTCCAACGGCTGAACTAAAATGGACTTCCTAAAGCAAACTATAAACGAAGACGACTGACTGAGGTTAGTGGCTGGAGGCTTCAGACCCGCGCAGTACAGTTGATTGGCGTGGGGGTGGACAGCCTCTCACGGCGCATCTATAACTTGCAGGTGGTGCCTGTTTTTGCCCCCAATCCTCCCACAGGCACAGGCGGGACCGGGGGCGGGGGGGCGCTCTAGGCCAGGACCCAGGGTATCATTTCAGGCGGGTGCTCTGCTCCTCCGTTTGTCATTTACAAGTGATTCTGGTAAGAGGTGATAAGGACGCTTGGAGGCGCCTAGAGTTTCCCAGGGAGCGCTCTCCTCCTCTTACCCAACTCTCAACCGGGGAGCTGAGGTCACCTTTCAGAGACTCCGGAAGAGGCACAAGGGGCTTTGGGGCAAGCTTCACGCGTAGTGCTGAATAACCTTTTCCTTTAAATGGTGTATTACAGAGCAATACAAATTGCAGTTTTCCAATGTTGCTTTTATTTACACATTTCACTGTAAGACAGAAAACTTATGTAATTATTTGAATAATGATGAGGGGAGGGGAGGAGGATGGCTTGAGGGGTGCTGATGGGGATTAAGGGAGATAAAGCCCTCTGGCCCTCCCCTCTCCTCTTGCTTTGCCCCTGTTTGCTCCTAAACAATTACTTTTTTT
>PVHT021183726.1:833652-862910 GCA_004024745.2 Catagonus wagneri
TCCTGCACACAAGCCCCTCTGGCCTTCAATGCCAGATGCTCCCCGGGCTCTTTCTCCCTGTGCCCGATCCCCAGGCGTGGGGTTTTGACGTGGGGCTCAGAACTCTCAGTCCTGTAGCTGAGTCTCTGTGGTGCAGTTACTTTCCAGTCTGTGGGGCTTCCCACCCGGGAGGTATGGGGTTGCTTCTATCGCGTAATCGCCCCTCCTACCTCTTGATGTGGTCTCCTCTTTGTCTTCTGGAGCAGAGTATCTTTTTTGGAAGTTTACAGTCCATTTGGTTGAAGGTTGCTCGGCATTTGGCTATATTTTTGCTGTTATTTGGGAGAGAAGTTGAGCTCCAGTCCTTCTATTCCGCCATCTTAATCCAATCTGTCCTAAACAATTACTTTTTAATGTTATAAAGAGTCATGCAGTAAGGTCAGTAAATGTACTTGGCCCAGTCTTTGGGGTACCACACTCTGTTCAGATTATACGTATTTTCATTTTGAAATTGATAAGAAGCTTTCAATTTAGACCAGACTAGGTGCAGAAATGCTTCGAATTTTTGCACAGAAGTTGCTCTTAGAGGTGGACAACTGAGCTTCCAGAAAGCCTGGTGCAGCACCCAGGCACAGATTTATTTTCTACAGCTGTGTGTTCCAGAAGAGGATTTGGGGGGACTTGGGAATTTTTCTGTCCCTCGTATGTTCTGCAGAATGTTTCCAATCTCCTTATGGGGTATCCTGGCACCACTGAGTTCCTTTTATAAATTTTAGATTTGTAAATTTAATCAAGTGATGTTGTGTCTGGTCATTCCATCAGTCAGAACTTACTGTTGACTTTGTCAATATCTTGGTGGTGTATTATCCTTAATACATAAAGAGCGCATATAAATCAAATTTTAAAACGAGTACCCCAATTGAAACATGGGTAAAAAACATGAAAAATACAATTCCCAAAAGTTTTAAAATATCCAGTGTTAGATGAACCTGGCCCTCACCTTCTATAATTAGGCACGTAGTTTTAGACAATCTTTCAATTGAGAATAGTTTCAAAATTGTTCAATGTGTATACTCTTTGATCAAGCAATTTTAGTTCTAGAAATTTATCTTGTGAAAACATCTGCCCAACTAAGCAGAGACAAATGTACAAAGATTTTCGATGTAGTACTATTTACTATATAAGCAAATTGGAAAAAGCATAGAAGTCCATCAAGTGTAGACTGGTTAAACTATGGTATAAGCACACAATGAAACACCATATAGCTATTAAAAATGATACAGTAGATCCATACCTCTTCTTCCCTTTTTTTTTTTTTTTTTGTCTTATTGCCTTTTCTAGGGCCGCACTTGCGGCATATGGAGGTTCCCAGGCTAGGGGTCTAACAGGAGCTTAGTCGCCGGCTTACGCCAGAGCCACAGCCAGGCCGGATCGGAGCCACATCTGCAACCTACACCACAGCTCATAGCAACGCCGGATCCTTAACCTACTTAGCGATGCCAGGGATCGAACACGCAACCTCATGGTTCCTAGTCGGATTTGTTAACCACTGAGCCACAACGGGAACTCCGATCCATACCTCTTAATGTATGCTAACATAGCCTTAATATATACCAACATAGCCTTAATACATTGTCAAGTAAAAAAAAAAGCAAATTAAAAACTAGTGTTCCCTATGATTTCTTCTATGTAAAAATATAAATCTGCATATATATAAAAAATCTGGAAAGTTATACAGAACATTAAGCTTTTACATATGGCTAGCTTTGGGAAGGGTTTTAAATTTCCTATTTTTCACCCTTCTGGATCAAAAAACCCCTTTTACAATATTTCTTAGTATTATAATAAGTAAAAGTAATTGAGTTTCCATTTGGGGAGAAAGCAAATATTCCAACACTTTAATCCCTATATGTTTGGATGTTTTATAAGTAAGTTGTCTATTGTGTATTGGTTTGATATGATTTCAAATCCACTTGTTTATGACTGAAGTTGTTTTAATCTACCTGTTTATGGCAAAGACCAAAAAAAAGTTGTTTTTAGAGGTAAAGTTGTTTTGATATAAGAATGAAGTAAATTGGAGTTCCCGTCGTGACTCAGCAGAAATGAATCTGACTAGTATCCATGAGGATGCAGGTTTGATCCCTGGCTTCGCTCAGTGGGTTAAGGATCCCGCGATGCCGTGAGCTGTGGTGTAGGTCACAGATGCGACTTGGGTATGGTGTTGCTGTGGCTGTGACGTAGGCCAGCAGCTACAGTTCTGATTTGACCCCTAGACTGGGAACCTCCATATGGAATGGGTGTGGCCCTAAAAAGAAAAAAAAAGAATGAAGTAAGTTGTGTCAGGATATCTCATCTGCTTTGTTGTAGCTGATAAGTATTCAGTAGCTCAGGTGCTGAGGGGACCTACTTGGAGCTTATTGATGAGAACACGTAGAGAAGAGACACAGGTATACCTTGGAGATATTGCAGGTTCAGTTCCTGGCCACAGCAATAAAGCAAGTCACATGAATTTTTTGGTTTCTCAGTGCATATGAAATATATCTTTACATCCTACTGTAGTCTATTAAGTGTGCATTAGCATTATATCTAAAAAAGTACATACCTTAATTGAAAGACACTTTATTTCCAAAAAATGCTAATCATCACCTGAGAACAAAGAGTTGCCACAAACCTTCAGTTTTCAAAAAACACAGTATCTGCCAACTGCAATAAAACAAAGAGCAATAAAATGAGGTATACCTATAAATACTGAACATTTGTAGGGCTATCGAGAGTGTTCATCTGGGCAGGGGACCCTATGCTGATTTAAATAGCTCTGAAGTCTGGGGCATTGGTTCCTGCATGGTATAGGCATATTTTACTGGCAGTGGGGAAAGCTACTGAGAGGCTCCTCCAAGGAGATCATCTTGTCCACCAACAGCAGAGCCTTGTTTCCCAGTGTGCTGTAGCAGCAGGGGACTTTTACTTTTATGCTGGCAGCTTGAAGTCAGCTAACAATTGGCTAAGATGTCTATCCTCTCCCAACTTGTATAAAGGCATACCTCAAGCTAAATTTGCGCTTTATTTGTTTCATCTCCCCTTGCCTGGAACAATAACGTGATTAATCTAGCATTGGTTTTGGGTGTGTTATTTCTTTATTGCCTTATTAAGAAACATTATTCTGTATGCTACTGGATTGTGAAATTCCTGCAGTGAACCTGGGTTAAATAAATTGCTGGCAAACACAGATTTAAGCCCTGAACGTTAATTTTGCGAAGACAAAATAAAACAAAACACTGTCCCTTCTCCAGGTCAGGGAGGAGGCCAATGGTTTCAGCTTAGCCTTACAGATGGGCACCTTGAACCCCTAGGGGTTTAGGGAGCTTGGCCAGGATGATACACCCAAAAATGCGTGTTCACTCCTCTTTAACCAGATGTTTCACAAGGAATTTTGGTTTTTCTTTTTCTGGGAGCCAGTCCTTCTGCCCTGAGGATCTTTAGGAAGTCACCTTGGTATTCTATATTTTCCTGTAGCAGGTGCCATCAAGACCCTACCGTTAGCCTCCTAACTGTATCATTTCATTGTAAGCTGGTTTGACTTCTAAATGCCGGCACCTGCACCAAATTGCTGAGAGCATTCTCTGGAGCCCTCTCTGCCTTCACAAACAATCCAGAAGTAACAGGGAGTTCATCCCTCCTAGCAGCAATCCTCTACCTAATCCCAGGCAGGAACTGGTGTATAAGTACCCCAGCCTCCTCGCTCCTCAGCAGGCATAACACGGAGCCACGTGTTCTGTGTTGGCTTCCAGAGTTCAACAGCAGACTGACCTCCAGTTGCCCACAGTGGTAACTTTTTGATAACATAATATATTGCCTTCTTTCCCTCTCTTACTTTCCTACACCCTCAGTGGGGTTTTCAGGGAGCCCTTTCCAAATGAATTGCTTTCATTTAAATCCTTAGGTCAGAATCTGCTTCCGGGGTTACTCAAACTAAGATATTGTGTTTTGTCAGCAAGTCAGAAATGGGAATTGGCCAGGATGGAGGAGCCAAGAGGTCTGAGGGGAATAATCACACTTTGATGCCAGGTTAGGGCTCTGGAATAACCCAGAAAGGGGAGAATACCAAAATTCCCTCACAATTCCAGTGCCCTCGGATAGGGTTTATCAAGCTTTTCCCACAAAGTGCGAGGTTGTAAATAATTTAGGCTTTGTGGACCATGTCATCTCTGTTGCAGTTGTCCAGCCCTGCCACCGTGGCCTGCAAGTGGTTAGATAATACGGCCAAGAATGAGTTGGGGGGGGGGGGAGTTCCCATCATGGCTCAGTGGTTAATGAATCTGACTAGGAACCATGAGGTTGCAGGTTCGATCCCTGGCATTGCTCAGTGGGTTAAGAATCTGGCGTTGCCATGAGCTGGGGTGTAGGTTGCAGACGTGCCTTGGATCCCACGTTGCTGTGGCTGTGGCATCGGCCAGTGGCTACAGCTCCTATTAGACCCCTAGCCTGGGACCCTCCATATGCTGAGGGTGCGGCCCTGAAAAGACAAAAAAAAAAAAAAAAGAATGCGTGTGGGAGCTCTCGCTGTGGTGCAATGGGATTGGCAGTGTCTTGGGAGCTGCTTGGATGCAGGTTCGATTCCCGGCCCAGCACAGTGTGCTGGGGATCTGGCATTGCAGCAGCTGTGGCTTGGGTCATGACTGACTTTGATCTGATCCCTGGCCCAGAAGCTCCATATGCTTTGGGGTGGCCAAAAATGGCTAAAAAAAAAAAAGGGAATGATCGTGGGTGTGTTCCAATAGCAGTTTATTTGCAAAGAGGCATCAGGCCAGGTTTGGCCATGGGCTGAGATTACTGACCCTTGCTCTAGGACAACAAAGAGAGGCTGAGCAGTCAGCTGTCCAGAATGGGGTGCTGGGTAGGAGGTGAGATCACTTGCTGCCTCAGACTCTATGAATCCATCAGCAGGACTTTCTGCCTGAATGCCATGGCTGTGCTGCCAAGCCAGGAAGTATTCCTATAGCTCTGCTGACAGTGGACCACTAAGTGTCAAATTTCTAAGCTTGAGATAAGATTTCTACTCCACTTTTATGCTAATAGGTCATTTCTCCTAATGCTGGGAGTCCTGCCCACTAGGAAAAAAAAAAAAAATCCAGCTCCCCAGAAGGAAAAGCAGCTTACTCTTTTAAAAGGCATATATAATGATGAATTCAACTGATATTTCAAATATGACAGGGAATGCAAAACCTGATTACAGATAATTTATGGAGCAAGAAATGGAGTCTTCTGTTGGAAATTGAAGGCATAATATTGATAGATGACTGCAAGAAAGGCTTTCCTTATGGTAATGAAAGGTACAGAACCAAGTTTACCAAAAAGGAATTGATCCAAAGATGGGTGATGGTATTAGTAAGAAAACTGTTCTAAATAATACAGGTCTCCTGATTTGGTTAATTACATTCTTGAAAACTTGCAAATAAGCTAACAAAACTAGCTGGTTACCCTTTCCAATTTCCAGAAGGAATTCTGCATAGTGAACTTCCTATAGACCCAAGGTCATGCTGTAGACTGAGTTTTTGGAGACACTGGTTTGTGAGCTGACCCAAAAAAAGAGAGTCCCAGAATGAAGCCTAGACACTTAGGCTCACTTTATCTTTTTCTTTGATGGTATTCTGAGCTGGTGTGTGAGAAAGTGCAGAAGACAGATGGTGTGGTAGAAGCGTATTTTGAAATATTAATCTTTGTGCTTTTCCCTTTTCACTTCCTAGTACCTTGTGGCCCTCCCCAGACCAATCAGCCAGCCCCTTCTCCAAACGCAATCTCTCAGTTACTTCAAATGGGCATAGACATCACAGGACTCTTTGAGTTTTAAAATAGGCTTTTGGAATTTGTGACAAAGACAACACTTTGATAGAAAGGATTTTAGAATTCACAAAGCTTTCCATTGCCTTGGATGTCAAAAATAAAACCCCAAAGACTCAGGGCAGGAGTTCCAGTCGTGGCGCAGTGGGTAACAAATCCGACTAAGAACCATGAGGTGGGTTCAGTCCCTGGCCTTGCTCAGTAGGTTAAGGATCCGGCGTTGCCGTGAGCTGTAGTGTAGGTTGCAGACGTGGCTCGGATCCCGCGTTGCTGTGGCTGTGGTGAAGGCTGGCGGCTACAGCTCCTGTCAGACCCCTAGCCTGGGAACCTCCATATGCCGCAGGTGCGGCTCTAGATAAAGGCAAAAAAGACAAAAAAATAAAATAAAATAAAAATAGGCGTTTGGAATTTGTGACAGAGATAACACTTTGATAGAAAGGATTTTAGAATTCACAAAGCTTTCCATTGCCTTGAATGTCAAAAATAAAACCCCAAAGACTCAGGGCAGGAGTTCCAGTCATGGCTCAGTGGTTAACGAATCTGACTAAGAACCATGAGGTTGTGGGTTCAATCCCTGGACTTGCTTAGTGGGTTAAGGATCCGGCGTTGCCGTGAGCTGTGGTGTAGGTTGCAGACGCGGCTCAGATCCTGCGTTGCTGTGGCTGTGGCGTAGGCTGGCAGCTACAGCTCCGATTAGACCCCTAGCCTGGGAACCTTCATATGCTGTGAGTGTGGCCCTAGAAAAGGCAAAAGGACCAAAAAAAAAAGACTCGGGGCATCTGACTTATACCATAAGTAACTATTTTGGGCAAGTAGCTGAAATGCCAAATTTAACCCCAGGTTCGATCCCTGACCTCGCTCAGGATCCTGTGTTGCTGTGGCTGTGGTGTAGGCCAGCAGCTGTAGCTCTGATTTGACCCTTAGCCTGAGAACCTCCATATGCTGCAGACGTGGCCCTCAAAAAAGCAAAAAAAAAAAGAAGTTCCACTTCCATGGGGGTGGGCAAGACAAATATGACTGAGCAAAGAGATTACAAGGGTTCTAATCAAGGTTGCATGGACATGAACTGCATGGAAAACAAGGTTAGAATCAGCATGAAGAAATGGCCTAGAAAAACAACAACAAAAAAAGGAATGGCCTAGAATGCCTTCCTAAACTTGTAGTGCGGAAGTCCTATTTAACTTTTAAGTTCTTTGAAATCCATGGGAGTTCTCTGATGGCCTAGCAGGTTGAGGTTCCTGTATTCTCACTTCTGTGGCTATAGTAGCTGCTGTGTGATGTGGTTTGATCCCTGGCCCAGGAACTTCCACATACTGCCTGTGTGGCAAAAAAGAAAAAAGAAAAAAAGAGAGAGAGAGAACGTGAAACAAATGTTGCAATTCTCGTTAAAAACAAAAACAAAAAAAACAGGGCGTTCCCATTGTGTGGCTCAGTGGAAAAAAAATCTGACTAGGAACCATGAGATTGCGGATTTGATCCCTGGCCTCGTCGCTCAGTGGGTTAAGGATCTGGCGTTGCCTTGAGCTGTGGTGTAGGTTGCAGAAGCAGCTCAGATCCTGCATTGCTGTGGCTGTGGCGTAGACTGGCAGCTGCAGCTCCGATTTGACCCCTAGCCTAGGAACCTCCATATGCCACTGGTTCAGCCTTAAAAAAGAAAAAAAAGGTATGACTGGGTCACTTTGTTGTACAGTAAAAATTGGCACAACACTGTAAATCAACTATATTTTAATTTTTAAAAAATGAACAGAGTCTAGTGAACTATGGGTGTAGTTGGAAAAGAGAGAGATACAATATAGAAAAAACATTTTAAGAAATAATAGCCGAAATTTTTCCATAGGTGATAAAACTATAAGGCTACAGATACCGAAACATCAGCCAACACAAAACAGGACAACTATACACACACCACCACCACCACTACCACAAGATCAGAATCAAGACACAGTCAAATAGCTGAAAGCCTAAATATTATTAACAGAAATTTTTTTTGGGGGGGGCTCTTTAGGGCCGTACTCATGGCATGTGGAAGTTCCCAGGCTAGGGGTCAAATCGGAGCTACAGCTGCAGGCCTAAGCCACAGCCACTTCAAAGCCACATCTGAGCCGCATCTGTGACCTACACCACAGCTCACTGCAACGCCGGATCCTTAACCCATTGAGTGAGGCCAGGGATGGAACCCGCAACATCATGGTATCTATTTGGATTTGTTTCTGCTGTGGCACAGCAGGAACTCCAATATATGAAAATCTTGCTCTGTGGACAGGTTGGGGCTTGTGACAAATGCAGAGGTAAAATGTGTGAAAACAGTAGTACAATGAATGGAAAAAGGAAAATGGAAGTATGCTGTTGTAAGATTCTTATAATTTACATTAGGTTACGTAGTATTATTGAAGGGTAAACTGTGAAAATGTAAAGGCGTTTATTGCATATGCTACAGCAATCACTAAAACTAATAAAACAAAAAGGTAGAGCTGGTAAGCCAATAAAGAGGTAAAATGGAAGCAAAAATTTTTTTTAAGTAAGCAGTAAAAAGAGAGCAAATAGCACAAATAAAAGATAGTAGACTTAAACCCAATTATAACAATAAGTACAATAACCGTACATGGTCTAAACATTCTAATTAGAAGTATCGAATTGTATAGAAAAGCAATACCTTACAATGTGCTGTGTGCAAGAGACCCAATTTAAACATAAAGACGCAGACAGGAGTTCCCATTGTGGCGCAGCAGAAACGAATCCGAGGTTGCTGGTTCAATCCTTGGCCTCGCTCAGTGGGTTAAGGATCCGGCATTGCCATGAGCTGTGGTGTAGGTCACAGACGCGGCTCGGATCTGATATGGTGTAGTCTGGCAGCTGTAGATCCTATTCAACCCCTAGCCTGGGAACCTCCATATGCTGCGTGTGCGGCCCTAAAAAGCAAAAAAAAAAACAAAAAACAAAACAAACAAAAAAAAAGACACAGAATAAAGTAGAAGAATGTAAAAAAATATGCTATGGAAACACCAATCATAAGAAAACTAGAATGATGATATTAATATCACACAAGGAATATTATAATTACAAGGAGTATCATATGGGACACTACAAGGACATAAAAATACTAAACATACCCAATAATAAATTTTCAAAGTACATGAAAAAAATAAAACAAAAAAGCTAAAATAAATAAATCCACAAATACAGTTGAAATTACTAACATGTCTCTTCAAATAATTGATTTAGGAGTTTCCTGATGGCTTAGCACGCTAAGGATCTGACATTGTCGCTGCTGTGGCTCTGGTTATTGCTGTGGTGCAGGTTCGATCCCTGGCCAGGGAACTTCTTCATGTTGCAGTCATGGCCAAAAATTAATACTTATAATTGATTTAATAAGTAGGAAGAAAATCAGTAAGAATGTACAAAACCTAAAAACATTATCAGCAACTTACTTTAACTTAAATTTATAAAACACTCTATTCAACTTATAATTTTCAAGTGCACATTTATTGAAATATACTGTATACTATAAAACAATTCACAACAATATTAAAAGGATTGAAATTGCACAAATACAAAATGAAGCAAAATGAGCAAAAGAAAGACTGAAAAAAGTGAACAGCAGTCAGTGAGCTCACTAGGACAATCTCAAGTACTCTAACGTATGTATGAGTGAGATTAAGAATTAGTAGTTCCTGCTGTGGCACAACAGGGTTGGTAGCATCTCTGCAGCACCAGGATGCAGGTTCCATCTCTGACTTGGCACAGTGGGTTAAAGGATCGTTGGTGTTGCCACAGCAGTAGCATAGGTCACAACTGCGGCTCAGATCTGATCCCTGGTCCAGGAACTCTGTATGCTGTGGAGTGACCAAAAAAAGAAAAAAAAGGAATTAGTAGTTGAATTGAATAAAAAGAGAAATCAATATTAGAAATAAATCTAGGAGTTCCCTTCATGGCTCAGTAGTTAATGAATCTGACTAAGAACCATGAGGTTGTGGGTTCAATCCCTGGCCTTGCTCAGTGGGTTCAGGATCCGGCATTGCCGTGAGCTGTGGTGTAGGTTGCAGACACGGCTCGGATCTGGCATTGCTGTGGCTCTGATATAGGTCAGCGGCTACAGCTCCTGTTAGACCCCTAGCCTGGGAACTTCCATATGCCGTGAGTGCAGCTGCAAAAAAGCAAAAAAAAAAAAAAAAAATCTAGAAAATCCCCAAATATTTGGAATTTAAACAACACTTCCAAATAACTTATTAATTGGGGTTTCCCTGGTGGTTCAGTGAGTTAAGGATCCAGTGTTGTCACTGCTATAGCTCTGGTTATTGCTGTCGGGCCCATTCAATCCCTAACCTAGGAACTTCTGCATGCCACAGGCATAGTATAATAACAACAACAACAAACACATTAATCAAAGAGAAAATCACAAGGAAAATCAGAAAACGCGTTGAACATATTGGTTGAAAATGAAGGCACATTTCAAAATCTGTGGGATGAAGTTAAAGCAGTGCTAACAGGAAATATCATAACTTCATATGTTTATCTTTAACAAGAAGAATGGCCTAACACAAATAATCCAATATAATACATTAAGAAACTATAAAAACAGGAGTTCCCATTGTGTCACAATGGGATCGGCGGTGTCTTGGGAGCATCGGGATACAGTTTCAATCCCAGCCCCATACAGTGAGTTAAGGATCTGGTATCCCCACAGATGCAGCTTAGGTTGCAATGCCGCTCGAATCTGATCCCTAGCCCAAGAACTTCATACGCACCCCCCCCCCAAAAAAAAGCTAGGAAAACAAATTAAATCTAAAAGGAGTAGATGGAGTAGATGAGGGAGTTCTCATCATGGCTTGGGAGTTAAGAACCTGACTAGTAACCATGAGGATGTGGGTTTGATCCCTGGCCCTGCTCAGTGGGTTAAGGATCTCATGTTGCTACAAGCTGCAGCGTGGGTCACAGATGAAGCTGGGATCTGGTGTGGCTATGGCTGTGGCATAGGCTGGCACTGCAGCTCTGATTAGACCTCTAGCCCAGGAACTTCCATAACTTCAGGTGTGGCCCTAAAAAAATTAATAAAATGAGTAGATGAAAGGAAAAAATAAAGAATGGCATCAATTAAACAAAAAGAACAAATAATCAAGAAAAATAAATGGAGAGATGGATTGGGAGTTTGGAATTAATATATGCTGTATATAAAATAGATAATTGGAGTTCCTGTTGTGGCTCAGCAAGTTAAGAACCCAGCAAGTATCCATGAGGATGCATGTTCAGTCCCTGGTCTCACTCAGTGGGTTAAGGATCCAGGGTTGCCGTAAGCTGTTGAGTAGGCTGCAGATGAGGCTCAGATCCCATGTTGCTGTGGTTGTGGTGTAGGCTGGCAGCTGCAGGTCCAATTCTTTTTTTTTTATTTTTATTTTTTTGTCTTTTTTGCCTTATCTGGGGCCTCACCTGTGGCATATGGAGGTTCCCAGGCTAGGGGTCTAAAACGAGCTGTAGCCACCGGCCTTCGCCACAGCCACAGCAACATGGGATCTGAGCCGCGTCTGCAACCTACACCACAGCTCACGGCAATGCCAGATCCTTAGCCCACTGAGCAAGGCCAGGGATCAAACCCGCAACCTCATAGTTCCTAGTCGGATTCGTTAACCACTGAGCCACGACGGGAACTCCTGCAGGTCCAATTCAACCCCCAGCTTGGCAACTTAGTATGCCACAGGTGCGGCCCTCAAAAGCAAAAAATAAATAATAAAATAAAATAAACATTTTAAAAAAGAAAAATAAGCAAAAACTGATTCTCTGAAAAAAAATTAAAATTGATAAAGTTTTAACTAGACATATCAAGATAAAAATAGAGAAATAGGAGTTCCTGTGTGGCTCAGTGTCTTAAGTATTGGCATTGTCGCTGCAGCAGCTTGGGTTGCTGCTATGGCTCGAATTTGATCCCTGGCCTGGGAACTTCCACATGCTGTGGATGCAGACAAAAAAAAAAAAAAGAGAGAGAACATAAAAGTTACCAACATTAGAGATGAAAGTGAAGATAATACTACAGATCCAGCAGATATTAAGAGACAGTAAGGAAAAATTATGAGAACTTTATGCTAATAAATTCTTCAACTTTGGTACAGTGGAAAATTTTCCTGAAAGACAGAAATCACTAAGAAAAAAAGTTAAAGCTCTAAGTATCTCTTTTTTTTTAACTAAAGAAATAGAATTTATCATCATAAACCATCCTATTAAAAAATATCCAGGAGTTCACATCATGGGTCAGTGGGTTAAGAACCTCACTAGCATCCATGAGGATGTGGGTTTGATCCCTTGCCTCCCTCAGTGGATTAAGGATCCAGCGTTGCCGTGAGCCGTGGGGTAGGCCTTGGACTTGGCTCAGATCCCATGTTACTGCGGCTGTGGTGCAGGCCGGCAGCTGCAGTTGCAATTTGACCCCTAGCCTGGGAACTTCCATATGCCACAAGTGTGGCCCTAAAAAGCAAAAACAGAAAAAATTTAAAAAAGAAAGAGAATAACAAATACCATGTGATATCACATATGTGGAATCTAAAATGTGGCACAAATGAACATAACAGAAATAGATTCACAGATATGGAGAACAGACTTGTGGTTGCCAAGGGGGAGAGGGAAGGAGTGGGATAGACTGGGAGTTTGGGGTTAATAGATGCAAACTATTACATTTAGAATGGATAGACAATAAGGGCCTACTGTACAGCACAGGGAACTGTATTTAATCTCCTGGGATAGATCATGATGAGAAATGATATTTTTTTTAAAAGAAGTTGAAAGGAAGGAAGGAAGGAAAGAAAGAAAGAACGAGAGAGAGACAAGAAGAAGGAAAGAAAACAACCTGATTACAGTACCAGCAATAAGAATAAAATATTTGGAACAGCTTTTGCAAAAGAACTTCATGGTTTGTACATGGAGAACTATGAAACAGTGTTTAAGGTAATTAATGAAGATCTAAATAAATGGAAAGACATTCCACTCTCATGGATTGGAAGATTTAATATTAAGATGGCAATACTCTCGGGAGTTCCCTGGTCGTTCAGTGGGTTAAGGATCTGGCGTTGTCACTGCTATGGCTCAGATCACTACTATGGCGCACATTTAATCTCTAGCCTGGAAACTTTCACATGCCATGGATGTGGCCAACAAAAAAAGAAAGAAAGATGGCAATACTCTCCAAATTGTTCTTAAGATTCAAATGCAATCTCTATCGAAGTCCCAGGTTCCCCCCACTTCTTTTGGCAGTAAGTTTGAAGCTGATCCTAAAATTCATATGGAAATGAATGAGACTCAGAATAGCTAAAACAATCTTGAAAAAGATGAACAAAGCTGGAAGACTTAACACTTCTCAATTTTAAAACTCACTGTGAAGCTATAGGAATCAAGACAGTGTAGTACTGGCAAAAGTGTGGCAAGATAGATCAATAAATTGAGAGTCCAAGAATAAATCCTTACATTTATGGCCGATGTCAAGACAAGATGTCAAGACATTTCAAAGGGAAAGAGTGTTTTCAACAAATGGTGCTGGGACAACTAGATATCCACATGCAGAAGTGAACTGACTCACATCATACGGAAAAAACCTAATTCAAAATTGATAATATGTCTGGAGTTCCCGTTGTGGCTCAGTGGTTAACGAATCTGACTAGGAACAATGAGGTTGAGGGTTTGATCACTGGCCTTGTTCAGTGCGTTAAGGATCCGGCGTTGCTGTGAGCTGTGGTGTAGCTCACAGACGCTGCTCGGATCCCGCATTGCCGTGGCTGTGGCGAAGGCCAGCAGCTGCAGCTCCTGTTAGACCCCTAGCCTGGGACCCTCCATATGCCATGGGTGCGGCCCTAGATAAACCAAAAAGACAAAAAAAAATTGATAATATGTCTAACTGTAGGTGTTCTATAAACATTTAGAAGAAAACAGAGTGAAACCTTCATGACTTTAAGCTAGGTATGACCTCCAAAGCACAAGAAACCAAAGCAGGGGGATAGATAAATTAGACATCATCAAAATTAAAAATGTTGGGGATTCAAAGGATACCATAAAGAATGTGAAAAGACAACATAGAATGGGAGAAGATCATTGCAAATTATGTATCTGATAAAGGACTGATTATATCTAGAATATATATAGAACTCTTACAACTTAACAATTTAAAAATCCAATTTAGGAAGTTCCCATGGGGCACAGTGGGTTAAAGATCTGGCATTGCCACAGCTCTGGCTCAGGTTGCAACTTCAGTGTGGGTTTGATCCCTGGCCAGGAACTTCCATATACCATGGGCGCAGCCCCTTCCCCCCAAAAATCTCCAATTTAAAATTTGGCAAAATCCTTGAATATACATTTCTCAACATAAAGTATACAAATGGCCAATTAGTACAAGAAAAGATGTTCAACATCATTAACCAGTAGGGGATTGCAAATCAAAACTACAGTGAGTGGGAGTTCCCATTGTGGCACAGCAGAAACGAATCTGACTAGGAACCATGAAGTTGCGGGTTTGATCCTTGACCTTGCTCAGTGAGTTAAGGATCTGGCATTGATATGAGCTATGGTGTAGGTCACAGACGCGGTTCGGAGCTGGCATTGCTGTGGCTGTGACGTAGGCCAGCAGCTACAGCTCCAATTAGACCCCTAGCCTGAGAACCTCCATATGCCACCAGTGTGGCCCTAAAAAGCAAACAAAGCAAAACAAAACAAAAACAACCTACAGTGAGATACACTTCATTTCTGCCACGATGGCTGTAATTTTTGAAAATGGAAAAATGACAAGTGTTGGCAAGGATGTGGCTAAATTATAACTCTCATATACTACCAATAGGAATGTTAATGGCGTATCCACTGTGGAAAAGTTTGGCAGTTCCTCAAAAAGTTAAACACAGGAGTTCCCATCGTGGCACAGTGGAAACGAATCCGACTAGGAACCATGAGGTTGCGGGTTCGATCCCTGGCCTTGCTCAGCAGGTTAACAATCCGGCATTGCCGTGAGCTGTGATACATGTCACAGACGCAGCTTGGATCTGGCGTTGCTGTGACTGTGGCATAGGCCGGCAGCTATAGCTCTGATTAGACCCCTAGCCTGGGAACCTCCATATGCCGTGGGTGTGTCCCTAAAAAGACAAAAAAAAAAGTTAAACACAGAGTTATCTTTCGACCTAGTCATTCCACTGCTAAGCATATACCCAAGAGAACTGAAAACATGTTTACACAAAAACTTGTACATGACTGTTCATAGCGTTATTCATAGTGGTCAAAGGATAGAAACAATCCAAATGTCCATCAATTGATGAGTGGATAAATAAGATGTGGTATATACCTACAACATACTATTATTCAGCAATAAAAAAATGAAGTGCTGATACATGTTACAGCAGGGCTAAACATCCAAAATGTTAGTCTAAGTTTTAAAAGTGAGCGATAGGAGCTCCCATGGTGGCACAGCGGAAACGAAAATGACTAGGAACCATAAATTTGCAGGTTCAATCCCTGGCCTCGCTCAGTGGGTTAAGGATCTGACATTGCCGTGAGCTGTGGTGTAGGTCGCAGACACAGCTCGGATCCCACATTGCTGTAGCTGTGGTGAAGGCCAGAGCTATAGCTCCAATTGGACCCTGAGCCTGGGAACATCCATATGCTGGGGGTAGGGCCCTAAATAGCAATAATAATAATAATAATAATAATAATAAAAACCAGTGACAAAAATCCACAGCTTGTATTATTCCATTTATATGACTTTCCTGGGATAGGCAAATCCAAAATAGAGAAAGTAAGTTAGTGAAGGCAGGAGCTGGGAATGGGAAAATTGGAAGAAACTAATAATGCATATGGACTTTATTTTGGGGGTAATAAAAATGTTCAAAAATTATATAATTTACTCTTTGAATATACTAAAATCACTGAATTTTACACTTTAAAAGGGTGACATTTATGGTATGTAAATTTATATCTCAGTGAAGCTATAATTTAAAAATTGATCATAGACTAAATGTAAAAGCAAAAATTATAAAACATTTGGAGGAAAACTTGAAAGGAAACCTTTGCAACCTTGGACTAGACAAATACCTTTTTAGGACACAAGCACAAATCATAAAAGAAAAAGTAATACATTTCAAAAAATTTAAAACTGCTCTTTGAAAGACATCATTAAGAAAACAAAAAAAGGGAATTCATGTTGTAGCTCAGTGGAAATGACTCTTACTAGGATCCATGAGGACATGGGTTTGATCCCTAGCCTCACTCAGTGGGTTAAGGATCCAGCATTGCTGTAAGCTGTGGTGTAGGTCGCAGGCGAGGTTCGGATCTGACGTTGCTGTGGCGTAGGCCAGTGGCTGCAGCTCAGATTCAACACCTAGCCTGGGAACTGAGGGAAATATTTGCAATATACCAATCTGACAAAGGACTTGTTTCCAACATACATAAAGGACTCTTCCAATTAAAGAATAAGAGAAAAGCCTGGTGTTCCTTGGTGGCTCAGCGGGTTAAGGATCCGACGTTATCACTGCTGTGGCTCTGGTCGCTGCTGTGACAGGGGTTCAATCCCTGCCCCAGGAACTTCTCTGTACTGTGGGTGTGGCCAAAAAAAAAAAAAAAGTCTAAGCAAAAAGCCTGATGAAATACGAATGCAAAGTAAAACCATAATCAGATACCACTGCACACCCACTAGATCAACTAAAGCGATAAAGACTAGAGAGTATTTGATTATAAACTCATATATTTCTGGTAGGAGTGTGAAATGTGAAAACCAATTAGAAAAACAAGTTGGCAGGCTTTAAAAAAAATAAAATTAAACACATTCTTACTATCAGATATAGCAGTTTTACTCCCAAGGAAAAGAAAATGTATATTTACACAAAGACGTGTACATGAATATTCATGACAGCTTTATATTCACAATGGCCAGAATCTGAAAATAATATAAATGCCCATCAACAGGTAAATTGATAAATAAATGATTGTATTTCCACACCACGGTAAATGATGCAGGGAAAGGGAGGGGAAAGAATGAACTGTTGAAATAGACAACAACATGTTTGAATCTCAAAATCAACCTGCTGAACAAAAGCAGCGAGACAGAAAAGAGTACATATTGTACATTCATTTATGCAAAATTTAGGAAAAACAATTCTATAGTTAGAGAAAGAAGATATGTGATTTCTTGGATCTGAGAGTGAGATCACCTGGGAACGGGCACAAGGGAACATTTAGGGAAGATGAAAATGTTCCTTCTACATTTTAGGTTTTCTAGGGGCCTAGTGGCTACAGGATCCAGTGTTGTCACTGCTGTTGCTCAGATTGCTGTGACTCGGGTTGGATCCCCGGCCCAGGAACTGCTGCATGCTGTGGGTGCCGCAAAGAAGAAGAAGGAGGAGGAGGAGGAGGAGGGGAAGGGGAGGGGGAGGGGGAGGAGGAAGAGAAGAAGAAGAAGAAGTTCTACATCTTTTTTTTTTTTGGCTGCACCCACGGCATAGGAAAGTTCCTGGGCTAGGGATCCAAGCCACACCATAGCATCGACCCAAGCCTCAGCAGTGACAATGCCAGATCATTAACCCACTGCACCCCAAGAGAATGCCCCCAGATGTGTTTTTATGTCAAGTAAAGCCCAGCTAATTGGAAGCGTAACCTTTTCTACATCTTTTGAGCAATGAATTGGAACTAAAGTCTACTGTCTTGTCTGAGCCAGGCACTTTTCTTTCACTTTTTCATTTAAACTCTGCCCCACTTGTCTTCTATTTCCCTGTCCAGATGGGCTCTCCACCCGCTTCTACTCACTGTGTGTCCCTAGAAGGTGAGCTGTTTAGACAGCTTCAGCCAGCTCCTTTCTCCTCTGGCTCCCCCTTGGGTTTGGCCAATGGGGAGCACCAGCAGGAGGTGGCACACAGAGGAGAGAGGACCTGAGTTTTTGTTCCCCAGTTCCCAGGGAAGAACCCCTACTGGCTGGCTTCTCCAGCCACCAAAGGCCCCACCTCCTAGAGGTAGCCCTCCACACAGGCTTTCTGTCTCCAGGTTTTGTCCTTCAAGCCCACGGAAGATGACAGCCCTATTGTTCCTAGTCCTTAATCTATACTCCCGGAGGACCACACTATCCCTGCTGGTTATTCTACACCTTATTTGCACCTTTGTAAATAGTCCCTGTGTTAAGCCCTCCTCAAATTACCCAATCGAATGTGTCATCTGTTTTCTGCCAGGACCCTGACCGATATAATCCCTGAAGAGATAGGGAGTAACTCATCCAAATTAAAAAGTTCGTATGTGGCATAACCACGCTGGGAAACAGGTCTGTCTGCATCCTTTGCCAGGTCAGACAGCACAGCTCAGGAAGGAGCCTACTTGAGGAGTGGGCAGATTAGGCATCCAGGATGAGGTCCAGCACTGAGCACAGGGAATGGACTTTCCTCCTGCTCCACACCCTAGGCTGTTGCACATCCAGAGTCCAGTCCCCGCCCCCGTATTTCCCGAAGTTGGTGTGTGCAGTCCTCTGTATTCAAACACTGCATTTGCCCAGGAAGTCTTTGCTCAGAGTCCAGAGCCATCTCCCCAATGCTGTGGTGGTTTTTTAATACCTAGCCACAAATTCTTGGAGATTCTGTCCATCAGGAGTGGAGTCTAATTCCCCTTCCCTTGACAATGGGTTGTCTCCAGTAATTTGCCTCTAACAAATAGAACACAGAAGAAGGGATCAGGTATAACTTCCGAGGCTAGATCATAAAAGCAGATCAGCTTTTGCCTGCCTTTCTCCTCTTGAGACGTCCCTTCATGGAATCCAGCTGTCATGCTGGGAGGAGACCTGAACCACATGGAGAAGCCACAGACAGGTGATCCAGCTGAAACCCCAGCTGAGGTTCTAGCTGTGAGGAAGCTTTCAGGTCCTGGCAATGGTTTGAGTACAACTGCATGAACAACACCCTCGTGACTGCTGAGTTGAGCTAGGCAGGAGCCAAGAAAAATAAAATAAAATAATTGCCATTGTTTTAAGTTAACTAAGTTTTGGGATGATGTTTAACACAGCAATAGAAAATTTACAAACTCCTTTCTTCATAGGCATGGTGGAGCCACCAATATGGTTTGGAAGAATATTCAATGTATTCTGGGATACCATTCTAATTCTCTTTAAAAATCTCCGAATTTCGGAGTTCCCGTCGTGGCTCAGTGGTTAACGAATCCGACTAGGAACCATGAGGTTGCGGGTTCGATCTCTGCCCTTGCTCAGTGGGTTAAGGATCCAGCGTTGCCGTGAGCTGTGGTGTAGGTTGCAGACGCGGCTCGGATCCCGCGTTGCTGTGGCTGTGGCAAAGGCCGGCAGCTACAGCTCCTGTTAGACCCCTAGCCTGGGAACCTCCATATGCTGCGGATGCGGCCCCAGATAAGGCAAAAAGACAAAAATAAATAAATAAATAAAATAAAAATCTCCGAATTTCCAATTTTTACTTTCACCATGATTGTCCCGGATTTTGCTCCTAGATAACTTCTTGGGTTTAAATGTAGCTGAGTTGTATTCAGAACAAGTTTATGTTCTGGGACTTGCTTTTTTCACCAAATAATATATTGTTGGCAACTTTCCAAGTGAGTAATTACAGATATACTGCTCATACCGCCTTTTTTTTTTTTTTTGGCTGCATCTGTGGCATGTGAAATTTCCCCAGGCCAGGGACTGAACCTGTGCCACAGTGGCGACCCAAGCTTTTGAAGTGATAATGCCAGATTTTTAACCGACTGAGCTACCAGGGAACTCGCTGCTTTCTATTAAAATAGCTTCATAGTTATAAGCTCAGTTTTGGGTTTTTTTTTTTTTTTTTGTCTTTCTAAGTCCACATCCCCAGCAAATGGAAGTTCCCAGGCTAGGGGTTGAATTGAAGCTATAGCTGCCGGCCTACACCACAGCCTCAGCAACTCTGGATCCGAGCCACGTCTGAGACCTACACCACAGCTCAGGACAACGCAGGATCCTTAACCCACTGAGAGAGGCCAGGGCTCGAACCCACGTCCTCATGGATACTAGTCAGATTCATTACCACTGAGCCATGACGGGAACTCCCGTAATAAGCTCAGTTTTCAAAGTGTTTTCCCAAGTTGATTATGCCGTCAGATAACATCCACCCACTACTGGAGAATTTATTAATTCATTTTTACATTCATTCTCTCACTTGCTTATTCAAAAAACCACAAAGTTTTCACTATATACCTAATGGTAGTTTTGAGAACATCAAGAACTTTTTAGAACCCTAAGCATAATTTTATAGAGACCAGTTTTGCTTAGGTTAACCAGCGTTTTTTCTTTTTTTTTAATTTTGCAATAAAGAACCCTGAATAGAATAGCAGTTCATATGAGGTGTGAGGTATAAGCCGTAAACTCTGAGAGAAAAGGAGAGAATCTGATACTGGTTATCTGCCCTCGATTGAGGCTAAGATAATTGTGGCAGGCAGCCTTTAAGATGACTCCCAAAGATTCCTGCCTCCTGTTTTTCAAGCTATTTTGTAATCTGGACCTCATGACTTGCTTCTAACAAATAGAATATGGCAAAAGTGATGGGATATCACTTTCATGACTAGGTTACAAAAGGCTGTGACTTCCATCTTGCTCTACTGTCTTCTTCATGTTTGCACTCTTTTTTATTTAATTAAAATATAGTTGACTTACACTGTTTCCGGTGTAAGCAAAGCGATTCAGTTATACATATAGATATGTATATTCTTTTTCAGAGTCTTTTCCATTATAGGTTATCAGGTTGGAGTTCCCTGGTGGTGCAAGTGGGTTAAGGGTCCAGTGTTGTCATTGCTGTGGCTCAGTAGCTGCTGTGGCGTGGGTTCAATCCCTGGCCCGGGAACTTCTACATGCCACAGACATGGCCAAAAAATAAGATATTGGGAGCTCCCATTGTGGCTCAGTGGTAACAAACCTGACTAATATCCATGAGAACACAGATTTGATCCCTGGCCTTGCTCAGAGGATTAAGGATCCAGCATGGCCGTGAACTGTGGTGTAGGTCGCAGATGCAGCTTGTATCTGCTGTGGCTGTGGTGTAGGCTGGCAGCTACAGCTCCAATTCGACCCCTAGCCTGGGAACTTCCATATGCTGCGAGTGTGGCCCTAAAAAGGAAAAAAAAGAAAAGGTATTGAATATGTTTCCTTGTGCTATGCAGTAAATCCTTGTTTCTTACCTATTTTATATGTAGCATATAATCCCAGTCGTAATTTACCTCTCTGTCCCTACCCTGCTGTCCACTTTGGTAACCATCAGTTTACTTTCTATGTGAGTCTTTTTCTATTTTGTAAATAAGTCATTTGTATCACTTTTTAGAATCTACACAGAACTGATATATGATATTGTCTTTCTTTGACTTACTTCACTTAGTATGATAATTTCTAGGTCCATTCATGTTGCGACAAATAGCACTATTTTATTCTTTTTACAGCTGAGTCATATTCCACTGTGTGTATGTGTGTGTACTTCTTTATGAGTTCATCTGTTGATAGACATTTCAGGATGCTTCCATATCCCGGCTATTATAAATAGTGCTGTTATGAACATCGGGTGCATTATCTTTTCAAATTAGAGTTTCCATCTTTTCTGGATAGATGCCCAGGAGTGGGATTGTTGGATCATATGTTAACTCTATTTTCAGTTTTTTAAGGAACCTCCATACTATTCTCCATAGAGGCTGTACCAATTTACATTTCCAGCATATGCCTGCACTCTTTTTTTTTTTTTTTGGCTTTTTGTCATTTTAGGGCTGTACTAGTGGCATACGGAGGTTCCCGGGCTAGAGGTCTAATCGGAGCTGTAGCTGCTGGCCTACACCACAGCCACAGCAACACCAGATCCGAGCTGTGTCTGTGATCTATACCACAGCTCATGGCAATGCTGGATCCTTAACCCACTGAGTAAGGCCAGGGATCAAACCCGCAACCTCAGGGTTCCTAGTCGGATTCATTTCCTCTGCGCCACAATGGGAACTCCTGTCTGCACTCTTTAGTGAAGTAAGCTGACATGGTGGAGGGGTCCAAATGGCAAGGAGCTGTGAGGGATTTCTCACCGATAGTTCGTAAGGAACTGAATCTTGTCAACAACCATGTGAGAGAGCTTGGCTATAGATCCTTCTCCATCAAACCTTCAGATGAGATCACAGCCTCAGTTGATACCTTGATTGGCACCCTGTGAAAGACCTTGACACCAAGGATGCATATAGACTGTGTCCAGATTCCTGACTCACAGACACTGTGAAATAATAAGTGTGTTTTTTTCAAGCTCCTAAATTGCAGAGTAATTTGTTATGTTCCAGTGGACAACTAATAGTAATTACTTAAGGATGGGAACTTGCAAGCTACAGCACGTTGTGATGAAGTATTTTAACTATTGCTTAGAGTTGCCTGTGATGAAGTATCCATTGAGGCAAGGCTTTGGGGGACCCAGCAGCTGACACCAAAAACCAGCATTATAGGAAACAAGGAATTTAAGGACTATGGGTGATGATGTTGATTTGAACTCTGCTGGACAATTTAAGGAAAGAGATCGATAAGCCCATGTTCATAAATTCTTGGTCCTCTTCCACTTCTTTTTACTTTTCCCTTTTTTTATCTTCCTTTACTTTTCTGAAAAATTCAATCCTAAAGGTATTCGGTTAAGACAGAGCAAGGAAGGCATTTGTGCCTGGGGTGAAAGGACCTGTGGAGGCACAGAGTGGGTATTGGTGTCTGAAGTTGGTAAGGAGAACATTTATATAGGAGGATTGCCTGGCATGGAGAGTCAGAACTTGAGCTGGCTGAGGACAGTGTTACCACAGGGAGGTGGCCTAGCAGTGGTGTTAGAGCCCAAGAAGGGTGAGAAGGACAGCACTGCAAAGGAGTAGTTTAGTGAGGGCATCATAGCCTGAGCATGAGACTGAAAGTGTATTAGTTATCTCTTGCTGACTAAGAAATGACCTCCCAATTTAATACATTATAACAATAATCTGTTCTGCCCTCATAGTTTCTGTGACTTAAGAACTGAGACAGGGTACAGTAGAAATGGCTTGTCTCTGTTCCGTGATGTCTGGATCCCTGATTGGCATACTTGATGGGCAGAGAGGGCTGAAATCATCTGAAGTCTTGGCGGAGGCTGCATCTAAGGTGGCTCACTTCAGGCTTAGAAAGCCAGTGCTAACAAGTTGGTTTCTTTCCATGTGGGCCTATCCAGATATGGCCCCCACCAATGGACTGTTGAGTGCCCTCACATCATGGCAATAGCTTCCCTGAGAGCCAATGATCCCAGAGACTACACTCTTTTATGACTTAGCTAAGAAAGATGGTCATTTCCACCATGTTTTATTCATTAGAAGTGAGCTGCTAGGAGTTCCCGTCGTGGCACAGTGGAAACGAATCCGACTACGAACCATGAGGTTGCAGGTTCGATCCCTGGCATTGCTCAGTGGGTTAACGATCCGACGTTTCCGTGAGCTGTGGTGTAGGCTGCAGATGTGGCTTGGATCTGGTGTTGCTGTGGCTCTGGCATAGGCCGGCAGCAACAACTCCAATTAGACCCCTAGCCTGGGAACCTCCATATGCCACAGGTGCGGCTCTAAAAAAGACAAAAAAAAAAAAAGTGAGATGCTAATTACCAGCCCACAGTCAAAGAGAGGGGAATTAATTTCCACCTTTTGAAGAGAGGAGTAACAAAGAATTGAGACATACTTTAAACCACTATATAAGACATGGAAGGACAGCTTGGTGTGGGGTCTCACAGCCTGAGCAGGGTGAGGAAGGCATACACACAGAGAAGAAGCTGGCATGGGTTTCCAGAGCCTGAAGATGAGAAAGACATCCATATGGGAGAGAGACTGGTGTGGGGAGTTATATTTGAGGAAGGCATCTGTGCTTGTATGGGGCGGGTGCAGCAGTGGAAGATGGTTTGCATACAGGGGATTAATCACTTGAGTAAATGTATTAAGGATAATTGGAATTTCTCACTGTCATAGAGTGAATTACAAATATGGAAAGGGAGAGAAATAACATCGATCCTGTGATGAGTGTGAACAGTTTTCTAATAGATGGATAGGGATGTGTGTGTGTGTGTGTGTTTCCTATTGCTGCCTAGGGGGCCTGGAAGAGCAGAATCCTAAAGCAATGCGCATACCTGGCATCCAGAAATATTTCCCCTAAAAAAGAACCAGTGTTTTTGAGAGAAATGGTAGATTCCGGGCTTAGAGCAGGAAATAAACAAGATGAGCTCAAAACATCTTTTTGTACCAGAAAGTAAGAATTTGCTCAAAGAATGCTGGAGACATGTCAGAAGGACCTGTAAGCCAGCATGAAGGGGTTTCTGCTGGGACAATTTGAGCCAGTTAAAAGAAATAATGACATTAAGGGAGAACGCACTTCCCGTCGTGGTGCAGCAGAAACGAATTCGACTAGGAACCACGAGGTTGCGGGTTCGATCCCTGGCCTCCACTCAGCAAATTAAGGATCCCTAGTTGCTGGTGCTGTGGTGAAGGCCAGCAGCTGTAGCTCTAATTGGACCACTAGCCTGGGAACCTCCATATGCTCAGGTGCGGCCCTAAAAGGCACAAAAAAAAAAAAGAACAACTCATGAGGGAGGTCCCGTCATGGCTCAGCGGAAAAGAACCTGACTAGCATCTACGAGGACGCAGGTTCAATCCCTGGCCTTACTCAGTGAGTTAAGGATCGGGCATTGCCGTGAGCTGTGGTGTAGGTCACAGATGTGGTTCGGATCTGGCATTGCTGTGCCTGTTGTGCCTGTGGCGTAGGCCAGCAGCTACAGCTCTGATTCGACCCCTAGCCTGGGAACTTCCATATGCCATGGCTATGGCCCTAAAAACACAGAAAAAAGAAAGAACAACTCATTAAAGTAAAATAAGAAAACATGAGTCTATATGGATTAATAAGCAAATAAATTAATGAGGAATAGAATATTTACAGAGTTTCAAAGTATCCACAAAAGACTTTTTATTTATTTATTTTTTGTCTTTTGTTGTTCTAGGGGTGCACCCACCGCATGGGTCAAATCAGAGCTACGGCTGCCAGCCTACACCACAGCCACAGCAACGCGGGATCCGAGCCATGTCTGCAATCTACACCATAGCTCATGGCAATGCCAGATCCTTAACCCACTGAGCGCGGCCAGGGATCGAACCTGAAACCTCATGTTTCCTAGTTGGATTCGTTTCTGCTGAGCCACGACAGTAACTCCTACAAAACACTTTTTAATTTCAAAGGGAAAAATGTGTCTTTACAGGGGAGAGGCCTGGAAGGCACGGTCTTACTTAAGTGGTCAAAGTGGACATCACCAGCAATGTGACAAATAAAAATCATGCACCAGGAGTTCCCATCGGGGCTCAGCGCTAACAAATCTGACTAGTATCCATGAGGAAGCAGGTTCAATCCCTGGCCTTTCTCAGTGGGTTGAGGACCTGGCATTGCCGTGAGCTGTGGTGTAGTTTGCAGATGCAGCTCGGATCTGGGTGTTATTGTGGCTGTGGTGTAGGCCAGTAGCTACAGCTCCGATATGACCCCTAGCCTGGGACCCTCCATATGCCACGGATGTGGGCCCTAAACACACACACACACACACACACACGCACACACACACACCATGCACCATCTGATTGGATACAAATAGAAGAAAACAGTATCACTTTAGTGATAACCCAAATCTAATCATGAGGAAACAGCAGACAAACCACATTTGGGAGCAACAACAAAATAACTGAGCTATAGAGAATTCCCTGATGGCCTGGTGGCTAGGATTCAGCACTTTCAACCCTGCAGCCCAGGTTCAATCCCTGGTCTGGGAACTGAGATCCCACATCAAGCCACTGCAGTGTGCAGCCAAAAATAATAATAAATAACTGAACTATAATCACCTAAAATATCAAGGATATAAAAGTTAGGGAAAGACTGAGGAATATTCCAGAATGAAAGAGATTAAGAGGATATGAAAACTAAAAGCAATATACCAGTCTTCACTGGATACTATTGTTCTAAAGGATTTTACCAAGAAATCTGGCAAAACTTGAATAGGGACTGAAGATTAGATGATAGTAATGTTAATTTCCTGACTTTGATGTAGTTTGCTTTTTGCAGAAAATGCACTCTTAGTGTTCTTTGAGACAAGTAAGCTTTAATATTCTAAGCACCCATAGTATAGTATGAATTATCTCTCTCCTGAGCATAAGGATACTAATTATGTATGCCATCTTTGAGATAACTGGAATAAATAGTCATTCAAATTATTTTCTCCTCTTTGTTAATTCACTTAAGAAACCCTAGTTGAGAAAGGCTGCACTTCAGTATTATAGGATGATCATGTCAACAACTTACTCTCAAATGGTTCTGGAAAAAAAGAAAAGTGAGTCTAAGGTTGTTTTGCGCTTAAAGGAGAGTTATAATTTTTTTGGCTTTAGATAAGATAAAAAACCTTTATTTACAAACATTCTAGTCCTTTAAAATATATACAGAGAGGAGTTCCCTTCGTGGCTCAGTGGTTAACGAATCCAACTAAGAACCATGAGGTTGCGGGTTCGATCCCTGGCCTTGCTCAGTGAGTTAAGGATCCGGCGTTGCCGTGAGCTGTGGTGTAGGTTGCAGATGCAGCTCGGATCCCGCGTTGCTGTGGCTGTGGCGAAGGCCGGCAGCTACAGCTCCTGTTAAACCCCTAGGCTGGGAACCTCCATATGCCACGGGTGCGGCTCTACATAAAGGCAAGAAGACAAAACAAACAAACAAACAAACAAACAAACAAACAAACAAAAAAATATATATATATACAGAGAAAAGGTTTTGGATAAACTTGATAAAATCAGAGGAAACAAAGCCAAATTCTGATAAAAATCGAGGAGAAATTGGTAACACCTGGAAAATCAAAACCAATTATAACAGTTACGAGAGGGTCAGGGCAAAAACAGTGAGGGAAAACAACCACGTCAAATTTCCCTTGAGTCAGTCCTCTTCCCACTGTTTTTGTTCTATATATTAATATCTAGCTCAGAAATTCTGAGTTATGAATAGTCTTACTTCTACCCACCTCATATAATGGTGACATCATTTATTTAATAATAAAATCAGAGAAAGAGATTGCCTTCATCCAGAGAATACAGAAGGAAAACCACTTGCTCAGAGTGACTGAGAATTCTTTGAGGAATGAAATCACAACCTGGGATTATGCTAAAGGACTCTCTCACATCAGGAGATCCTGTGACTCAGTGGGTTAAGGATCTGCTGAGGCTCTGGTCTGATCCCTGGAGTGGGAACTTTGCATGTTGCAGGTGTGGTACCACCACCACCCTCCGCAAAAAAAAAAAAAAAAAAAAAAAAAAAGAGTTCCTGCTGTGGTACAGTGGGTTAAGGATCTGGCTTTACTGCAGCTGTGGACTAGGTCATAGCTCTGGCTCAGATTCCATCCCAGGAAATTTCGTATGCTGCTGGGGCTGCCAAAACAAAAAAACAAACAAAAAAGCCCCCCAGAATCTCTCACTTGCTGAGGTAGCCAAAAGTCAGACCTAAAATTTGAGCAGTAATCTGATAAATTACACTGTCACTTGAATTTATAGCCTCACTGTTTCTTAGCTGAAAGTTAAGGCATTGATGAAGATTCTCAAAAGTGCAATGAGGTTCACATTACTCCTAACTACACTCAGCCTCGTTTGTGTCAGGAGTCACCTTATTTGGAGACCCCTTGCAGACGCTGGAGCCTGCAAGACCCCTGCAAGAGGAGACCAGTACCACCTGGTGCTTGATCTAGCCCTACTACAAAAACTGTGGTTCTCAACCCTTGCTACACATTGGCATCACCTGGTGAGTCTTGAAAACCACTGTATCTCTGGCTTGCATGCCCAGAAATTTTGATTTAATTTTTTCTGGGGTCCAATTTAATTTGAGTCTTAGTAGCTCCCAAGGAGATTCTGATTTGCAGCCAAGAGAACTACTGAACTATAGAGGTCAGACCCAGCCTGTGAAAGGTCAGATAGCAACACAAAACCGAGGAGCAGCCTTTCATGCAAAAAAAAATTCAAGATTTAGCTAATTCATATCACCAGCACGCATTATTTGGAATGCTTCTGCATGAGAGATTTCTCTCTTCTTTAGCACTTATTTATTTATTCAATCATTTATATCAGCATGGACTCATGAATATTTATTTTATATTTTGGGTTATCATTCAATATTACTTTTATTGTTCAAATTGCTCCACCTTTAGCCATTGGGAGCTCTTTCAATTGGCTTTTGTGTCCCTTCGACACCCCAGAATTGTGGGCCTTTATTTTTCAGTACTTTCTTACTTTCTAGTACTCTAAGATCCTCTAAGCTTTTTGTGTTTATTTGTTGCCCCTGTCCTGGAATCAGCCATTTTTCCAAGGGGCCCTGGTTCCTTATATTGGAGAATGGTATTTGAAACCAAGAGAGAGCTAGGTGTAATTTTTGTATCCTGCTACACTAAACAAACAAACCCCCAAATTAAAATTTTAAAACCCTGAATTCTCAGGGCCAGTGACCCCAGATTGGCATATTCCCAACCCTGGAATTTCTTTCCTGGCTGTCCTTTTCATAGGGATGGAGTAGGCACAGGTTGTTGTAGAAGTCCCAATAAAGCATCATAGATAGAGAAATCTAGGGGAATTTCCAAGATCATTCTAAGTTAATAAATTGCTCAAAAAAGCCGTCAGAACAAGGCAGGCTTGCTTGAGCGGTGGAAGTGCGAGAATTGCCTCAGGTCGTTGGGTGGGGGATGGGAAGAGGCCTGCATTCAGATTCAGACCAGAGGCAGGAATTTGAGGACCGCGCTTCAGCTGATTTGAATACACACCTTACCGGATACCAAGGAGGAGTTACTACTCAAAAGAAAGGGAGAGGTGGTCTTTTCTGACCCCCACTCCCCTTGGATGATAAAACTGTAGCCCACCGGATCCTCGGGGCAGAGCTTCTGTGCCTGCCCGCTTGCATCTCTCACAAGGGTCATGTCCTAATAACTCTATTTCTTGCCTGTCGCTTTGTCTCTCGTTGAATTCCTTCTGTGCGGAGGCATAAGAACATGAAGCTCCGTAAACCCAGACATCAGGTTAGTGCTAATTTAAAACGTGGCTTTAAGTCCCAATCTGGGTTTAGGATGGGTTCGGGTCCCGACATGTGGGTTCAAGTCCCTGTTTGTGTTCTGGCTAGGTTCAGGCTGTTAATGCTGTCAGTTTCACTTTGCGAATTGGGGTTGGGAGTTCCCGTCGTGGCTCAGTGGTTAACGAATCCGACTAGGAACCGTGAGGTTGCGGGTTCGATCCCTGGCCTTGCTCAGCGGGTTAAGGATCCGGCGTTGCTGTGAGCTGTGGTGTAGGTGGCAGACGCGGCTCGGATCCCGCGTTTCTGTGGCTGTGGCGAAGGCCGGTGGCTACAGCTCCTGTTAGACCCCTAGCCTGGGAATCTCCATATGCCACAGGTGAGGCCCTAGATAAGACAAAAAGACAAAAAAAAAAAAAAA